>JADRCO010001106.1:0-22512 GCA_021464525.1 Rhizophagus sp. LPA8_4_AMF
CATTTTCTGCTGCTTTTTGATACCAATAAAAGGCTTTTTCTAAATTCTTTTTTGTTCCTTCTTTATTTTTATAACATGTAGCTAATTTAAACATTGCTATAATATGGCCTTTTTTTGCTGCTTTCTTATACCAATAAAAGGCTTTTTTTAAACTCTTCTCTATTTTTTCTTCATTATAATAGCTATTAGCTAAATTAAACATTGCATCCTTATCACCATTTTTTGCTATTTTTTCTAAAGAATTAACACATTTTTTACACCATAATTCTTCAGTAAAAAGTTTATTGCAATACGAACAATTTTTAGTATTTATTGTGTTAGTATCTGAGGTATTTGAATTACTAAATTTGGATTTCATTTGATTATTTTAGAAATTTACTTTACTGAAAAAATTAAATTTTTTTTTTTATTAGACAACTAATATTCAACGTATCATTGATTGTGCTAACAAAAAGAAAAATTTGACCAAAAGTAGAAGTTACAACGAAATAAATTTTTTTTTTTTTCGGGCCATATTTTTTCCGATAAACTGATCTGCGTTAAGAAATTCCTTTAAAAACAAATGGTGTCAAAAAATAAGTGATCACCCTTTCTATAATAAGAAGGACTGATAATCATGTGACAAAATTGATTTTTGCAAAGGGTTTATTATAAAAGCATTTTTATTAGCGATTTACTTCAATAAAATTAATGAATATAAATTAAATAATATATATGTATAATTAAATATTTCACTATTTTCATTCGTTTGAAAGAGGTTTGACGATACATTTTATATATATTATTTTGGACGTCATATATTAAAAAAAATCAAAATTTCTATATATAAAGAGTCAAATATATAATTTTATTTAATAAAAATGTTAAATGTTACAATAAATCAATAATAATAATAATTAATCAATTGATTCTTCATAATCATTAAGGTTACGATTTTTAAAATTTCTTAATTAAATTTTCAATTATATATTTTCATTTTAATTAAAGTATTTATATTAATATTTCGATTATAAACAAAATCATCTATCAACAACAGAATATATACTGTATATAATGTTTTTCGACACATCCAATGATTAAAAAACCAATCTAATTTTGAATTAGGGTAATTTCTTTTAATTCTGTATAGGAGGATTCACTAGTTCTTTGGCACAGTGTATTCAATAACATATAAATAAATATCTGCCAATCTACAGAAACAGCCTAAATTAAGGATTTATAAAATTTAACAAATGTAATTTTCTGTTTCAAATTTTAAATTAAAATTATATTACATTATCATCTTGAGTTGACTTTCACTTTTGAGATAAAAACATAAATATACATAAACAACGCGAAAGTTAATTATGCGTGGGTGATATTGGTAAAGATACAATGTATGATGTATAAATTTCTTAAATGGGTAAAAGAGGATTTACCAAAGTATATTCTGGGTTTAATTAAAATGCTATGATGTTTTAAATTTCGTAAGCAAGGTTAAATAAATCTATGACTCAACTAATCTCACAAATTTACATTTACAAACCAATGTTTAACGAAACGTCATTTCGTTTATAAAAAAAGAAGACTAAAGGGGGAAGCAGTAAAATGTTGAGAAAAATCACAGTTAGGCTTCTACTGTTTATTTAAAGAATAAAGAGGAAAAGACAGCAAGAAATGGGAATTCAAAAAGCTTAAAGAAGGATAAAAAAGAAAAGACATCTGTGTATTATACCCACTACTAGAATTAATATATTGCAAATAATTAAGATTGATTATTAATATATTTAGTAAGGTAGGGAAAAGACTAGAAACAAACGAGTTTTAGTAGTAAATGGAAATCTTGCAGATTTTGATTGTCCAGAGCGAAGCGGAGGACTATTTCTGAAGACGAAAATGTAAAATTTGTTTATCCCATATGAAACGTCCTTCCACAAAAATCACCACTATTACTTTTTTGAATAATCTCCACGCGCACATTTGTGTTATTTCCTTTTTGAACCCTGAAATAACTTTACAAATTGCGGGTCACATGCATACTGCGGCCTTCAGTTGCGACTGACTTTTAACGGTTTCCGATTTCCTAGTTATAGAAAACTTAAGAGACAAAGTTGAGCCTTGTTGTAAAATAAACTAATAAATTCTAACTAAAATAAAATAATAAAAATAACTAATAATATTACCTAATCTATGTAACTAAAGAAATTCGTATGTAAATTGGAGTTTTAGATTACCCTGTATAAATACTTTTGAATTGCGCGACGTGTGATTCGTTTGCGCCTGATCTATTCCGTAATTATTGCTGTCAGGTCATGTGTACAGTACATTCCGGTGGCCAATCAGAGAGATATTCATCGCTAATACTGTTCCGGTTTCTTTATTACTGTATTATATTTAATGTACAAAAAATAAGAAAAATACATAGTAGTATATCAATAAAATATATAAAATATACACATTTTCGGCCACTCCCATCCCCGTGATCGGCAACAATAAAAATAGTAAATAAAAAAAAAATAACTAGTAACTAATTCTGAATAAGTAATTACTTAATACAAATGATCAACCCGACTACGTAATTGTGGAATTTTAACTCCTTTTTTATCCTCATTGATAAGAAAAATATATGTAACACAACCAAACGCCAATAAACCAACAATTTTTAAGCCCATCTCTACTAGAATATCTTATTTAATAAATTAAATATTTAAATATTTCTAATAAAGATTCTAATTCAATGGATATTAGTCATAAAAATTGTTTATATTGCAATAAACCATTTACCGAAAAATTATGGTGTAAAGAATGTGATCCTTTTCACATGATTGAAGGATGGACCAGTGGAAGTAATGATATTGATAAATTTATCAAGGATACAATTTATGATGCAAGAAAAAATCCTTACAGGAAATTTCTTGAATGGGTTCCATTTGATAAGTTTAAAGATGTAAAACAAATTGGTGTAGGTGGATTTGCTATTGTGTATTCTGCAATGTGGATTGATGGTAAAGCAGAATATACATTACAAGATGATTTAAGTTGGAAAAAAAAAGAACCTCAACCTATC
This sequence comes from Rhizophagus sp. LPA8_4_AMF, assembly GCA_021464525.1. Classification (NCBI taxonomy): domain Eukaryota; kingdom Fungi; phylum Glomeromycota; class Glomeromycetes; order Glomerales; family Glomeraceae; genus Rhizophagus; species Rhizophagus sp. LPA8_4_AMF. Next base: position 3,047 of record JADRCO010001106.1, read on the forward strand.
AAAGTTGCTTTGAAAAGATTAAATGGATCAGAGAATATGTCAGCTGAATATTTAAATGAGGTATGATTTGTATTAATTTTACGTATTTTACTTAATATTTAATTAAATAAAAATTTTAATTTCAATATATACAAAAGCTTAAAATCCATTGGAATGTTTATAAATCAGCTTCCAATACTTCATTAGAATTTTATGGAATGACCAAAGATCCAGAAACTGAAGAATTTATGATGATTTTACAATTAGCAGATGAAGGAAATTTGAGAAATGTTCTTTCACAAAATTTCAATAACATTTTATGGAAAGATAAGATTTTATATTTAGATATGGTAATAGGTGGTCTTAAAACTTTACATAATTTAGGATATATCCACAAAGATTTTCATAGTGGAAATATATTACGAGTAGATAAACGTCAAACCTCTATTTCAGACTTTGGATTGTCTGGACCATCAAATAAACAAAAATCAGATGATAGAATATGTGGTGTGTTACCATATATTGCCCCAGAAGTTTTAAATGGACAATCTTATACATTATCTTCTGATATTTATAGTTTTGGTGTAATTATGGCAGAATTATCGTCTGGAAAACCACCATTTTACGACAAAAAACATGATTTAAGTCTAGCATTGGCCATTTGTAATGGGTTCAGACCGGAATTTGGAGAAGGAACTCCTGAAATTTATAAGAAACTAGCTTATAAATGTATGAATTCTAATTCAAATCTAAGACCAACAGCCAGTGAATTGCGTGACATAATTTATTTTTGGTTTAATTCTCTTTATTACTCAGAAACTTATCAAGAAAGCGAAAAGTTTGGATATAAATCAAAAGAAATTAAGGCTATGTTTGAAGAGGCTGATAGAAAAATACCAAATATTTCAACTTCATATGAGAAAAATCCTGATGCTATATATACTGGTAGATTATTTACATTTAATAATTTAACAAAACCTGTTAATTCATCTCTATTTACATCATATCTTGATAATGAAGAGAATAGTCAAGGTATTATTTTGGGAATTTTTAATTAAATATTTTATTTTATAATTGTTAATTTATTTCTTTTATAGATTGTCAAGATTCTAAATTATTTGACTTTGAGGTTTCTAGCTCATTACAATTAAAAGGTAGGTGATAATATAATTTCTATAATGCATCGTATAATTTAATTATTTAATATTAATTTCATTTATTTATACAGATGATATTAGTAATGTTGAGTGATCATATATTGTATTTGTTTAAAAAATTTCATCAAATAAATACTTTTTCATTTATTTAATTTAGTAAATAAACTTATATGGAAATAAATCTCAGAATAATTTATCGGGAATCAGAAATTTTTTTTTTTTTTATAAAAGATCAATTTTAATAAATAATTGGCCTACCTTTTTTTTTTTAATAAAAAAATTCTGTTATTATTACTACCAGCTTTTTTTTAACAAAAAAAAATCTGATTTTAATTAGTAAAAAATCGAGCTACTGATCAAAGCTAATTCTTAATAAAAAAAAAACAAACTACACCTTTTTTTTATTAAAAAAGTGACTATATTTTTTAGAAAAATAAGTATCTATTTTTATTTAATGAATAAATCTTTAAGCAAAAATCGAAATAAATATTACAGTATTTTAATAAAAAAATCTGATTTTAATAAAAATATTCAGAATACCGATTTTTCTATAATAAAAAATCCGATTTTTTTAGCAAAACTACAAATAAATATAGAAAATAAGTATAGATGCTAAAAATAAAATAGAAATATTTATTATTTTAACAGTAAGAATCAGCGCTTACTGTGTTACCCCTACGGTAAGCACTGATCCTAAAACAAAAGAAAAAATTATGAAAAGAAAAAATGCTAGTTAAATTAAATATATTATTAAGAGTTTTTTTGATGAACATTATAACTTATAGTAATTCCTATTAAAATTCACACATTCATAACTCGCTCTAGATTCTTCTTATGTTCATCCCAAATTCTGTGAAAACGCTTCAAATGGTTGTCTTTTTCACATGACACTTCTTTTTCAAAAAAACAAAATAAATAATTCAAGCTTTTTTTTAGTTTTTTTGGATACTTTTCAATAAAAAAAAAATTTTTTCTTTAGTATTTTTCAAAATGCGAGGTGTTGTGTTGTTTTTTAGGTTCTTGTGTACTTCTCTAATCTTTTAGTAAGACTAATAATGCATGATTTATCAAATTTTAAATATTTGAAAATTTCAATGGCTTCTATTTCAAGGTGTGGACGGAAATTACTTTCTGAGAAACACTTATATGTTAATTTATGTTAATTTATTAATATCAGAGATGAATTAAAAATCTGAATTAATCTAAAACACCCAGTATTTAATTCATAACCAGCATAAATTAAGCCATTTCAAAAAAATCTCTAATAATAAACTTTTATATGATACTTTACATAAGTTACACCCAAATATCACATGATGAGAAGAAGAAAGTCTATAATATTTTTTTCTATGATATGGCAAAGTGGTGGAAAGACAAGGATGTGATTAAAAATTTGGTTAACCTTAGCTTGGAGATGTTAAAAAAAAATAAAATTTAAAAAATTGTTTAATATTAGACAGTAAAAGCAGAACCATGTCATTATTGAACTAAATGTATTAAATTAATTTGCTTTACCTTCTGCAGTTTTTTAGAAATATTTAAAATCAATTTGTAAATTGCTTCCAGTGCCTTCTTTATAGGAGGCTTGTATATTTTTACAAGAATTATGTTAACATTCTTTAATAACTTCTTTAACTTTTGATATATTCATTTTCTTATATTAGATGACATCAAATTGTGTCTTCCCTCTTTACTAAAAAATTTTGTCTTGTTTTTTTTTATACTCTCTTTGTTATTCTAGATAATTACTTGCTGTTCTAACTCCCAAATATGATTCTTTATTTCTCAATTATTTCAAATTTATTTTTTAGAGTACTTTCTAAATTTCTAATTTTTTCTAAACATATTTTTATATTAATACCAATATTATCCATAATATCTTTGAACTATCTCTCTTTAAGTCTTCAATACGTTTTTTCAAAACACCACACTTATGTTGAATATTTGTTAAGGTAACCATGTGGCATAAGGTAAAAGATAATATAAGTATTCATAGATGTGTTGTAAGAAGAAAGATATTATAAGATGACCTTTCAGCTTTTTAGGGTATTAAAAAAATTTATCAATGTGGAAAAAATGGTTTAAAATATGGGTTTATCATTAGTTCATTAGATTAGGTGAAACTGAAATAATTTATCATATGGCAAAATTGAAACCAATGTCATCATCATATTTGCATCATCAAGATTAATCACTAAAATCTTTTTTTTTAACTAAAATCTAATAAATAATGATTAAGGAGAAATTTAATAATGCCAATTTATGCAAATTATTACCAATAACGGCTAGTACGCAGTTATTGTTAGGCTGACATCTTCCCATATGATATTCAATTAAGATGCTAAATATGTTAATGGATAGTACTAAGCCACCCACGAAATTTCACATCATCAAGGTTCAACGTCTTTGACTTTACTTTGGAAGAACATGGGCATTCTGACCATAAAATTTCGACCTGTTTAGATATTTAATAAAATATTTTAATATTTTTGACAGTATTTTACTTTTATTGGGTATTTAACGTTCACATTCTTATAATTTTATTAAAATAATACTTGTCTGCCAGCTTATTAGGTTTATCAATAGAATGTTATTAACATTCCTTTTATCTTTATAGGTTTCGACATTTTGGACTTGGACCTTTGAATTTCATTGGAAAAAAAGTATGTTGATGGGGTTTTTTTATAATGAGGAATGTTAGTAAGACTTTACTAATAATTTCTTTTATTTTTTATAGTTATTACTTGGATCTCTAAATTTCTTTAGGATAAAATATGCGAGTATATGGATAGGCTATTTTTATCATTAGGATAGTTGATAGAACTTTACTAACATTTTTTTTTATAGACTTCAGTTTTGAGCGCCTTACACCTCTGGATTTCGTTTGGAAACGATTTTGAATTTATGTGAATGGGTTTTTTTTATAATGAGGAATGTTGGAAGGATGTCACTAACACTTCTTTCATTTTCTTTTTGTTTTTTGTAGGTTTCGGTACTCTATCTTTTATAAATTGTGTAAAAATTAATTGTTTACTTATATTTGTTATAAGTGTAGAAAGAAATTCATAATATAAACTTTGTAAAATATAGCCCTTAACCACTTGAATCGCTGTATACTGTGTTTTTTTTATTCGTTGTAAAAAATTTATAATGAAGAGCGCTGCATTCCAAAAAATGTTTTTTTTATTTAATACAAACCCATAAAATTAATTATAGGAGTCTGATCATTTTCTCCTGTTGAGTAGCGATCTGTCCCTTAAATAAATTTCCATTTCTATTATAAAATTAAATTAACACCTAAATATTAAATTAAATACACTAATGCAAGTATGAAATTAGAGTCTGCTAAATTAAATATATTAAATCATGTTTAGGAAGCTTAGTTATATTTTCATTTTTTTTCATTTCAGAATTTCATCAGTTTCAGAAATATTTTCATCTCTTAAGAAAAAATCCAAACATTTCGGATTTGAAATAATGCGAATATTCTTGTAAATGAAAATATACATATTACTAGCTTCAAAATTGAAAATAGCTTTCGTATTCCTAATTATTATGATAAGTTTTATTTATGTGATCAAGAACTATTAGGAAGGCATCATCTAATAATATCTTTTCCGATAAATTACACAATAAAATTAAAAAATTATAAATTAATCATACTTATTATTAACTTAGTTTCATAATTCAAGTGGTTTGTTGAACTTAGTTTTAAAAAATTACTATTTCAACTTTTGAAAAATCTTTCTCGTCCATATTAATGGGAAATCTGTATAGCATTCGGTATTTTAATTTCAAAATATCATTATAGATATAGGAATAATATCTAATTTAATAGGAAGACTTTTCTTAATACTTTAGGTTATATTCTTGCTTTTTAAAGTTTACAAAATAGATTTTGTTTGTCTCACAAATCATTACTTGTTTTACTTATCGAAAAATATAGCACCCATCATGCTATAAAAAGCATTACATTTGAAAGTTTTTTACATTTATTTACAACTTAAGAGATTCAAATATGATATACAAAACCATATAAGAATCCATATGCGGAAATGATACGTTTTGTATACTTTATCATATGTTTTTATAGATTCCGTATAAACAATTCCGTATATTTAATACTCAATTCATTTTTGAATGTTTTTTAAAAAAATTAATGTATACGGAATGTATACGGGAAAAATTAATTCATACGGAATTTTTACACTTTTTTTTATTTTTTATTTTTAAGATATGAGACAAGAACTGAGGTTATAGACATGGACGAGAGCAAGTATAATAAAATGGAATTTTTACACCAATAATTTTTAGTCATTAACTTTTGATTTTCTTCACTCACAGTCTCACACCCTTTTCTTTTAAAAAAAATTTTTTTTTTTATTTTATTTTTATCCTCACCCGCGTCACCCTACTTTTCAAAATTATTTTTTTTTTTGTTTTTATTATTTTGTTCTACACCCGCCTCCCTTTTTTTGTAAAAATATTTTTTTCGTTAAAAAGTAATTTTTTTTGTTTTATTTTTTTGTTCCCACCCACCTCCATTTTTTTTTTAAAAAATTTATTTTTCGTTTAATTTTCTTATAGAGATAACCCTTTTTTAAAAAATATTTTTTTTTTTATAAATATATATTTTAGAGTTGCCAGACTTCAGGTACGTAGGAAGATAGTGAGTCTGATTGAGTTAAAGAGGCATTCTAATGCTTCTTTTTCTGTTTTAGATTGTTAGACTTCTGGACTCTGGTGGCTTAGATGAACACACACTTCGTCGCGTCAAAGAAATGTATTAATGTTTTTTTTTTTGTTTATTTTGTAGAATAAGTATTTTCATAGACTACTTTGAAATTAAATATGTGTGATGAAATGTGTGGTGGGTGATTTCTGATTTTTTAAAAGAAATGTTAGTAGAAATAGTACCATTGTTTTGTTTGGAAATAGGACTTTTTGTATTATTATTATTGAAAATTAATTTGAGCATTATATGTATTAATTGTAACTTTTACCTGCATTATTTATCTAAAAAACGTATAATTTACATATAAAAAACATATTTTCCAGTATATAAAACGTAATTTTGTAATACGGAATAGTTACGGAATTGGTCAGTTTTCCGTATCACGTATTTTTTTTTACTGAAAATTCCGATCAGATAGGTCATATGATACGTTTATTATACGCTAATCAAATGATTTTCATATGGTTTTTTCCGTATACTGTAAAAAACGTCCTGCGATAGGACCGACTGGTGTAGAACGGCATGATATTATGCATAAGTTTTTACAGGGTGGAGCATAGTGCGCTTCTTAGGAAGTCCCTTTGTGGTAGGGCCGGAGTAATATAATAATGATAAACAACAAAGATTTTCAAAATGTATTTATTATATACTGTTTTGTATTAATGAATCGTCCTTTTATAATTTAAATTGCTAAGGTTGGTATTAAATGAAACGGACTGCTTGAAATGAATATTGCACGCATTGATTTGTTTTATTTACATTACATGATGGATTTAAGTCATCAGTTAATAATAATTATTGTTTATTCAAACTTGTTCAGTTCATAACGCATCTTTAATCCAATACATTTGGTGTTAAAAGAATTACTATTGGGTTTCGGAAAGTGATGACTACATTAGAACAATATAAATCAAGAACAAGGCAATCATGAGATATTCTTATATTCTTATTTAAAGGTTCATTGAAACTGTCATGCATACAAAAAAATATACATAATGTTTTGTTTATTTCAATTGAAGCCTTTCATGATAATTAATATTATTATTTCAATGGATTATTGGAAAAACTCAGGATAGTATTTATTAGCGTTTAGCATTAAAGAATTTTATACGTCTTTGATGTTACCGTAAATAAGAAATCGTTTAAATTTTCAACTTTCATGATAGTAATTACTATTATTTATTATAAATTACATACTAAAAAAAATAATACCAATCAAAGAAGTCTCAGTTTTATTATAACCAACACAATTTGCGTTAAGTAGTACATTCTTAAAATATATAAGTATCCTTTTTTGTAAATGTTGTTTGTAGCTTATTATGGTAATACAAATTTTTTTCAGTCGTGACCCGTAATCATTATAAGTATTGTAGTAATTACAGAAACCATCATCCACAGAGGGATAATTTTCATTCTCAGATTTGATATTCACATCTTCAACTTCAACAGTACTGTAAGTTGAAACTCCACAATTAATGGCTTTTTTAAATGCATAGAGTCTTCAATTACCTAAAGGGTGTTTCTGAACGTCCATAAGTAAGTGGTCGTGTAGAAATTCTGAATGTCTTGGTGATATTTCTCCCTTTATAAGACTTGTAGTAATAGTACCTTCAACGCTCTTACAGTCCTACCCTCTTTAACAATATGACTATATGAGACCTGAAATTGGTTTTAGGAACATAGAATCTTAGAATCTAGCGCGAATCTACTTCAATGAAGATTTTAGGAAGTCACATATGTTCTTTAACACATTTCTGTTATGTTCAAAATTTCTTTTCCTTCTTTATCGTTCATTTGTTTAATATATTTTAGCAATTTTGTTTTAGAAGGGTTTATATGCATCATTATTATATGATACGACAAGGTATTGATATTAAAAAGCAAGAAATGTAAACGAAAGTTATATAATTAATAAAAATAACATTTTATTACCCATCTTCGTTATGAATGTATTATTTTTAATGGAAGTGTATAGTAATGTCATCTTATATATTTATTATAAGAAGGCTATATAAAAAATGGATGCAAACCGATAAACTTTATTCTAGCAAGCGTTAAAAATTATGCAAAAATAAAAAATTTTAATTCCGGCCAAGTTATATTGTTTTAGTTTGTTTGCGATGATATTCATGTATGCCCGGGTATTTTATCGGATAATCGGGTAACGGGTCGCATGTAAATTTCATTTACTGTACTGTGTACATCAGGACTGTTTTCAATAAGAGAAATCCGTCCTAAAATACAAAGAACGAAAGTTAGGTGCGTTCCAAAAAAGTCACAATAAGTTAAAGAATAATCGTAAAAGCAATTGATGTACTCATTTGATCCATTCTATATCTAGTAAAGTGAAATATCTGATTTTAAAACAAAACTCATTTATTGTTTACAAATATAGTAAACCATTTACGCCTCACGCTTTGGCAGCCGCCCAAATTGGTAAGAACCTTTTTTAATTGCTCCGCCACTTCGTAATGTTATTATCGGCAAATCGTGCAATATATAGTTATGATATTCTTATTTCATTGAATAATCACTTCTGGAAAATTATTATTCATTATATATTAGGGTCCCGTAAAAACACAACACCATTTGAGGAATAATTAGACGAGAATAAATTTTGTATCTCCTATTTTTATAAAATTCATTGACCCCTATTAACCCCTAAATAGTAATATTAATAAATAAATAAATCCGGTTTAACCAAACTTTATACAGGAAACCATCCGACTCTTCCAAAAAAAATTTTTTTTCTCAGAATTTCTAAAAGTTGTAAATAAAATATAAACAAATAATATAAATTTTTAAATATTGTTTTGCTTATTATTTCAATATGCGCAATACAATAGAGGCGGACTTGCGTAATCACATGCCATTTGGCTATAATAAATATTTATAGGAATGGGAAACCCCAGTTCTTTAATTAATTTATCATGTTCGGCTGACATATGATTACGCAAATCCGCCGATATGCAATACTATTTTTTTTTTTTCTTTTGTTATTTGTTCTTTGTCTCATTAGCCGTTTATCCTTAAAAGCAAATCATTCCAAATTCGATTCGTTATTATTTCCCAAATTAGCGATGAGAAATTTCCTTATAAGAGATAACCTAATGCCAGTAAATCATTGTACCACATTTCAAAGCATCTCGGCGAAACCTATTTTTTATTTGAACTCTAAAAAAGGAATATTATGTTTATATGCAATAATACGCATAATGTATAATAATATATCGTTTATTAATATAAATGCGTTAATTAAATCCTAATTTTTAGTAGTTTCTCTCCTAATTTTTTTTTTTTAAAAAAAAATAATAGAGAAGTAAGCAAAAAAAATTTTATTTTATTAGAACATCATATTTAATTATGAATAGAAGAAGGGGTGGAAAATTTGGTTCTAATAATGATGGTACTCGCAATAATACCGACGGTGGCGATGACGGTGGCAATAGCAGTAAAAATACGAGGCCAAGATCAAATCGTGGAAGGCGTGGTGGTGGCGGTGGTGGCGGTGGTAATGGTGATGGTCGTCGTGATGAAAGATTTGATCAAAGTCGTAATTATGCGCCAGCACCACCAAGACTTAGTGCTCCTGAAATAAGGCAATCACAACAAGAAACTACTATTGCGAATTTTAGTTCTTCGGAATTAAGTTATAATGGTAGTGACCGATTGGTTTTCATTACTAATGGAGAACCGATTCTAACTATTTGGAAAAGAATATTGAAAAAAGACAAATCTTGGGATCAAAGTGATGTTAAAATTTTTGTTAGTTCTGCATTAGTAGCAACAGATCGTCGAACAGGTTATGAAGTAGAAGATATAGTTACTGAATTGGGTAACCCTGAAAGTGGTCTCAAGAGACTAAGAGAAATTATAAATTTTCCTTCAATGTCATGTGATGCTGGTCTTGATAATAATGTGCTATCTTTTCAGCATGTTGTGTTACCTTTATTGGGTTTATTTACCAGGACGGCTATTACTGAATGTATTTTGGAAAAATATGTTCATGCAATCTTTATGGTTATCTATATAAACCTTGTAAGTATTACTAATGACTGTATTCTTTTTTTTTTTCTTTGTAATTTAATAATAAACTTTTTTTTTTTGCAAAATATATAGGATTCATTTCTTTGTGATAATGTGATGAAAATGTTGGAGACGTTGGTCCAACGTAAATCTGTTGCGGATAATCGCGTTAGCATTGAAACATTATTAAGACGTGAACGATATTCATTTATTCCGTCTTCGTAAGTAACACTTATGTGATGTAAATATAAAACCGTCTCATATTATTCAATACACTAACTAATTCTCCTTTAAATTTTTTTAATAGTTTAGGAATATTTTTCTTGATAATCGTGCGACTTATTACAGAATTATTGCGTCGCATCAAAGAAGCATCTATTAATGAAACAATGCATAAAATTGCTAGTGATTTATATCAATTAAAGACCGCATATCAACAATCACTTGAGCAACAACAATTTTCTTCAACAGATCCGTTAACAAGTAATTTAGAGACCAGAAAATATTTTTTTACGATATTAGAAAAGGAGATGAATACCATGAACAAAATGTTGAATAATGGACGTAATAATTTGATTTTTGAACAAAATCCTGAAGCTAAAAATTCCAACGTAAGTTCAGGTAAATTATATTACAAAGAATTGGCTAGAAGAGTTGATGCCGAAAGAACATATGATCCGCCTGGTGAATTATCAAAATATGGTAAAAGGCATGATAATGATTTTGTAGAAATTTTAAAAATATTAATTATTCCTACAAATGAAGAAATATTATGTGACCGTCCACCTTTTTTACCTTCTACACTTCGTAATTCATTACATTTTTTACCTGATGGACCAGCCAGACTACTTGATTCACAATTCCGTCTTTTAAGAGAAGATTTGTTAAATCCAATTCGTGGTGGTTTATCAAATTTATTGACTGCATTATCACAAGAGGATCATTCTTCTACTAATGATATTAAATTATCCAAAGAATTAAAGAAAATACAAGATGGGGGTGGTAGATTTTCATATAATAATGGTGTGAATGAAAATGGTGATTTACAAGTATATACGAATATACGATTCGCTAATATTATCTGTGATAAAAGGAAAGGGTTTGCTTGTACTATAAGATTCACTCCTCCAAGAATTAGTGCGAAAAATGCAAGAGGTAGAAGGGAATACTGGGAAAGAAGTAAAAGATTATTGAATGGTAGTTTAGTTACTCTTATATTACCAAATCCAAATCCCCAAAAAGTAGATACAGAAGATTCTACTAATAATAATACTAATACTTCTAAAAGTAAATTTGATTTATATTCACTTTATTTTGGTGTGGTCATATCAAGAGATGAAGTAGCTTTATCTAGAGACGAATATTCTGCGGCGATTGATATTAAGTTTATTGATTCATCAATCTATCCTATCGCATTAAGTGAAATTATAAATTATAATAAAACTAAAAAAAGATCATTGGAAAAAAGATTTATGGTAGAATCAACTGGTGTTTATTTAGAAGCTTATTATCATATTCTTAAAACTCTTCAAACTACGAATCCTTCTTCTTTACCTTTTGAAAAATATTTAGCTCCTAATTTTGATGATATGAATAATGATGGAAATAAGAAAGGAAAAATGAAGGAGGGAGAGAGTTATACTCTTGATATTAAAGTTGAAAATCCTATATATACTAGAGCACCAGGATTTCAATTTGATTTATCAATTTTATGTAAAAATCAATATAATTTAGAATTAAATGTTGCTGATGAGTGTACTCACGATGAAGTAGCAAAAAATATCGTTAAATATAGTAATATTGGTAAATTACCAGATGGAACTCCTTATGGATTGGACATAACTCAAGGTAAATATTAAGTAGTACTATATTAAATGAGCTTAACTAAAAAAAATTTTTATTGATCTATTTAAATTTTTTTTTTTTATATATAGCCAAGGCGTTGATATCATCCTTAACACGTGAAATTGCATTAGTAGAAGGTATGTATGACGTAAAGTATATTTTTTATTTTAATATATATTGAACGGACTTAAAATATTTTTATTCTTTTATTAGGACCACCTGGTACAGGTAAAACAGTGGTTGGTGTTCAAATAATGAAAGTATTATTAGCCAAAGAAAACAAAAAAACAAATATTGGTCCAATTCTAACCATTTGTTTTACTAATCACGCTCTTGATCAATTCCTGGAGGTAAATTATAATTGTTTTTTTGAATAATAAATCAATTTCTCTTCATTTTTATTTACTTAATTGTTTATTTTTTTAACAAAAACTAAAAAATTAACAAAAATTCACATTTTTTCTTTATTTTTATAATTATAGCATTTACTTGGTGAAAATATAACGAATATAGTTAGATTAGGATCTCGATCGAAATCTGAAAAGATCAAAGAATTTAATTTAGAAGAAGTTTGTAGAAATCGTGCTCGTACTAAAAAAGAATCTTATTTATTAGCGAAATTATATGAAGAGATTGAAGAGATAGAAAGTAATACTGAAAAAGTAAAGAATACTTTATTTAGAAGGTGGATGAGATGGAGTGATATAAGAGAATATTTAATGGCTGAAGAGAGAGGATTTCACGATAAGTTTAGTATTGTATCTGATAATGATTTACCAAGTTGGGTTTTAGGAACTGATGATGATGATGGGTTTCAGACTGTTAAAAAAAATAGGCAAAGGAGAAAATATCCATTTGAGGAATGGACAAAAGGAGGTGATATTTCAATAATTAAAAAGAGAAAGGAACTTTTATTAAATCCACCGAGGAGTAATAAAAAAATTATCGAAAGTGGATCAAATAGAAATATGTATGATTTATTAAGAGAAGAGTTCGAAGATGAAATGGATGTAAGTGATGATGAACCACAAGTTGATTATTATACAATAGAATGGATCAAAAATTACCAAGAACCAAAAACGAATCGACCTTTGGATGTATTACTAAAAGATCATTCAATTTGGAATATGTCAATAATAGAAAGACAAAGACTTCATGATCATTGGCGTACAAAAATTTATAATGAAATTGTGGAAAAATTGTCAGAATTACAAGAAAGGCATGAAAAAAAAATTAAAGAAATGAATGAAATTTATGATGAAGCACGTCGTCAAGTATTATTAAGAAGTGATGTTATCGGTATGACTACGAACGGTGCAGCTAAATTCCAACAATTAATTAGATCAATTGGCCCAAGAATTATCATTTGTGAAGAAGCAGGAGAAGTGTTAGAGGCTCACATTCTTAGTGCATTAACACCATCGACACAACATTTGATATTGATAGGTGATCACAAACAACTTCGACCTCACATTGCAACTTATTCTCTTAGTATGGATTCACAAGTAGGAAAGAATTATCAATTAGATAAATCATTATTTGAAAGATTAGTTTATGGCGATAAAGCAGTTAAAATTGAGAAAGTTCAACTTTTGACCCAAAGACGTATGAGAGGGGAAATATCAGATCTAATCAGACATAAACTTTATCCAAATTTAATTGATGGGGATAATACTACACTATACGAAAATGTACGTGGAGCTCAACATAATGTATATTTTATTGAACATAGAAATCCAGAAGATAGTTCAGGTGGAGAGTATGCAATAAAATCTCACGTGAATAGATATGAAGTTAGAATGGTCGTTGAGATGGTAAAATATTTTGTTAGAAATGGATATACTAAACCCGATGATATAGCTGTTCTTACTCCTTATTTAGGACAAATGATTAAAATTAGAGATGCTTTAGCTAAATCATTTGTTGTTGTCATTGACGAAAGAGATGCGCTGAATATTGCTGAGATGGAAGAACAAGAAGAACAACAAGGTGAAACAAATACTAGTTATGTAGAAACTGTAAGCGTTGCATCAAAAAAATCATTAAATCAGCAAGTTACTTTAAGGACTGTTGATAATTTCCAAGGTGAAGAAGCAAACATAATTATTGTTTCTCTAGTTCGTAATTTCACTCAATCAGGTGGGCATGAATCTATTGGATTCCTAAAAAGCCCGAACAGAAGTAACGTATTATTGTCACGTGCTCGTAAAGGAATGTATCTCATTGGTAATTCTGAATTAATGGCAATGAAATCTCAAGATATGTGGGCTCCAGTAATTAATATTTTGAATGATCGTAAACAAGTTGGTTTTGGTATGCCAATTGTATGCAATAAACATCCTGATTATAAAAATATCATCATTGATCCTGATCAATTTGAACAAATTAGTCCAGATGGTGGATGTTATGAAAATTGTAATATGTCACTTCCTTGCGGACACATATGTAAATATAAGTGTCACTCAGATGATCCTGAACATATTGGAGTCAAATGTAACGAATCTTGTATAAGATTACATCCGGAATGTAATCATCCATGTCCAAAACGTTGCTCTGATAATTGTGGAAAATGCGAGTTTCTTATCGGAGATATTATATTACCTGGTTGTGGTCATGAAATAAAAAATGCTAAATGTTGGCAAGATCGATCTAAGGATACACTTAGATGTACAACTTTAGTTTCTAAAAAATTACCACATTGTGAGCACTATCAAGACACTTACGTGAGTATATATATATTTCTATTTAAGCGTATAATGACATTTATGTTTGGCAATTTATTAATTATAAATTATTTTCATATCTTTTTAGTGCTCTGAATCTGTTGATAATGTCAAATGTACAGAAAAATGCAGAAAACAATTGGAATGTGGACATGAATGTTTAAATGAATGCTATATATGTCAAGATCTCTCTAAACCACATGAAGAGTCAGAAAATGAGGAAACAAAAGAAGAAACAAAAAAAGAAACAAATATAATCGTCCCTATTGAACGAACACAACATGGAAAATGTCAAGTTGTATGTGACAGATTATTATTTTGTGGGCATATATGTAAATCTGACTGTCATGAGGGAAGCGATTGTCCACCTTGTAAGAATAAGTGTACAGTGATATGTAAGCATACATCATGTCACAAGCGTTGTTTAGAACCCTGTGCTGTATGTGCAGAAAAATGTTTATGGGAATGTAAACATCAAGGAAGGTGTGAATTAAGTTGTGGAGCCCCTTGTTATAGATTACCTTGCAACGAAAGATGCAATAGAATTTTAATATGTGGACATAAATGTGCCGGAGTTTGTGGTGAGGTCTGCCCTCTAAAAGATTTTTGTGTTGAATGTGCTCCTGAAAAAGTTAAAAATCAAGGTAAGTTTATTAGATTATAATTGATAATTCATTGAATCTTAATCTTTATATGCAGTCAGTATTTTGATTTTCTTTTTTTTTTTAAAAGTGTCGGATATGATTATAAATAGTATGTTTAGCGAAGTAGATTGGGAACAAGAAAGAATGATTGTTCTTACTTGTGGGCATGTGTATACTATGGAAACTATGGATATGCTTATGGAAATGAAAGATTATTATGAAGGTTCAATTGAAGGAGGGTGGACATCGATTAAAATACTTCCAATTTCACCAATGAATATGAAAACGTGTCCAGCATGTAGAGCACCAATTAAAAATGTCAGGAGATATGGAAGAATAATTAACAAGTACACATTAGATATTCAAAACAAGAAATTCCTAACAAAATATGATTTTCAACTAAAAGAAATTTCCCGATCAATTACTTCTCTAAAGGATAAATTGGTCAATAAGAGAAATGGATTAAAAAATACTTTACCGAAACTCGAATTTAGGCCAACTGAAGTCGTGCTTAAAGAGCATAATGTTATAAACGAAAAATTACCTGAAATCATACCTCATGATTACTTTGAGGATATTGAAATTTATCATGGGTTTGATAAAACTAGCAAGAAAGCTTGGATTACTCATGTTAGAAAGTTTTTAAATTGTTATCAGAGACTAATTTTAATTATTGAAGATGCGAAATTACCACCTCATAAGAAAGCTTTCGAAGCTGCCGTTTCAAGTTTGTAAGTGCTATGAAGCAAGCGAATTCTTTTTTCTTAAATTTACATGTAATCATTCGATTTATTTTTTTATTTATTTTAGATACCAAGCTAAATTAGCACAAGAAGATTGTGAAGATGAGTTGGTTGAAAAATTACAGAATTTTCGAATTTCGGATGGCTCATCTTTGAATAATTCTTTACACAATAATATTAGTACTTCAAGGTCAAATCCCTCTGAAATTTTTAAAGAAACGCTTTTAGAAGTAGGAATTTCAATACCACAAGTAGATCGTAGAATTTATTTGGATGCATTTTTTGAAATCATCAATATACAAAAAATTCTGCATCACGAAATTTTATTCATAATTCAAGAATTATCAAAAGAACTAAATCCTTTTGTATTAACTGAAAATGTCTTAAGTATTAAAGAAGTTTGGAAAAACTTTATTGAAAGATTACAGCTTTCTATTCAAAAGCATTTAAATACAATAAGAGAAGTAGCGGAATCTACTCATTATGGTAGACATCTACTTTTGGTTGATGTAGAAATATTAGATTTTGACCTTAAATTGCTCAGATATCAATTAAGATTTCCTCCTAATGGAAGTAGCGTTGTCGGTAAAGCACTTCAAGAAAGAATTACAGAAAAATGCGAGAATATTAGAAAACGTATTGCAAATATTATTGAAAGTCAGAGATATAAAAATTCTGAAGAGGGATTTAGAGATGGCCTTCGCACGAGAGTAGTAAATTTATTGGAAAATTGTAATGAAGTTGAAAATTATGCAATGAATTTGAGCAGAACATTAAGTATTGAAGAAAAGTTAGAGATTCATCGAGCTATGAAATCAGAATTTAAAAGTTCAGGTAAAAATAGGAATTTCATTTATTTTAAAGAAAGTTATCATCTTTTGTTATTTAGTAAAAATTTTGGATAATATCGTTATTATGTTTTTTATTTATTAGGACATTGGTATGAGTGTCCAAATGGACATCCAGTAAGTAATTTAATAATAATTCATGACTATGATTTTTTATATTTAATATATTTATACAATGACATTTAATTTTTTTTTTTTTTAGTACACGATTGGGGAATGCGGTGGAGCTATGCAATTGAGTAGATGTCCTGATTGCAATGAGCAAATTGGTGGAGGTGGTCATCAATTAACCTCTGGAAATAGAATAAATTCAGAATTTGGCTCTATGTACTGATAATTTTCTTTTTGAATTTTAATTTTATTATAAATACCTTATTTATTAGTTCAAAAAAAAACAATCTTTTATAAGTTACTATATTAACCAATATATACAGTAAATACTTAAATATACATTTTGAAGGGGAAAAATAGTAATAAGATCAAAAGTATTAAGGTAATAAAATAAAATATATTACAAAACTAGTACATTGGTAGTCTTTCGTTATTAGGTGATTAGAATTATAAATATAGATTCGTATATTACTTATTCATTGTATTTTTTTTTATCAATTTATTATAAACATTCTATATATATTCTATATGATATTATTAATAGTCCTACTAGTTATAAAAATTTACTTTAAAGAGAAATTCTTCGTTTTATTTACAAAAAGAAAAATCTTTATTCTCGCAAATTTTTTGCATTTAATATTTAAATATATACCAACTGACCGAAACAATTAATTCTCAAAGTCAGAGTAATGAATAAAATTTAATTATATTTTTAAAAAATATTTTTTATTTAGCCATGTGAATTACCTTTAAAAAAAAATCTTCCATTCAATCATACTGTATATCGTTATTACATTATAAGGTTTTAGTACAAATAAAGTTTCATATTGGCTTCCAAGTAGCAATTTTGTTTCATAACAATTATTATACAGTATTAGAGAAACGATTAAATATTATTATATTACGCCACAGGGCACAGTACCTATATTAACATGCAAATCTGTCATCCTACAGTCGTGCTAACTTTACGCCCAAATTTTATCCAAACTATAAATTCACTGAAAACTTTCAATAAAAAAATATGGATAATAATTCAAGTCAGGTGAATTATATTTTCGTGTTAATTATATGTTTAATCAATTATAAAACTGGTTTAAAATTATTTTTATATTAATTATATAGAGCAAAAGTTCTTCAAGCAATACTGTTCAACACTTCAACCAATTAATAACTCTATTTCGTATAAAATAACATCGCATGAAAACATCTTCAGCAATATTATCCTTCTCAAAATAGAAGAAGATGGATTTACAACACCTGATGGAAAGGCAAAAGAACTTATTAAAGAATTATCTAAAATAAAATATTTATATGCTTTAAAATTACTCTTTAAAACCCACTCAATCGATTTACTAAGTAATTAAACTAAATTCAAATATATCACTACCATCAATACTTCTAAGATTTCCAAAAAAAACAACATTCAATATATCAAAGTATTATAAATGAAATAAATGAAAAACGTTATGAAAAAGCTGAATATTTGTGTAAAGAACTTTTAAATTTTTTCCCAAAAGTTATTCTTTAAGATGCATTTTAAGTTATATTTACAGATGTCTTAAAAATTATGAACAAGCACATTTATATTTAAAAGAAGCTATTAATTTAAAACCCAAACAATCAATTGCTTATTTAATTTGTGGAGAAATATTTTTTTGGCAAGGAAATTATGACAAAACAGTAGACAATTTAAAGAAATCAATAAACTATAAAGCTAAAATAGATAACTTATATATAATACTTGGAAATAGTTACTTATTTAGAGATTTTTGTCACTATTTATCTATAGAATACTATAATCTTGCATTAAAAAATAGTCCAAATAATTTTTTATGTCTTAAGAATATCGCATGTGGTTATGAAAGGAATGATTATTATTTTAGTGTTTAAAATCAGTAAAATTTCAGAAAATTCTTTTCGATTTTAAAAAAAATAGAATTTCTTATAACTCTATGAATGTTTCTAACTTTCGAGATTGGAAAATTGAATGCAATGATCCTTATAAATAATAAAAAGAATTTATGATATTTTATTTAAAATTAGATTACATATTATTTTTTTGATTCCACCGTTGAGTGGTTTATCGCACCAATTAAAACTTGAACAATAATAGTAATATTAATAATTTAAAATTTAAATGATATGAATTGTTGAAAATTTAATTTTTAGAGGGATCGACCTGTACTTTCCATAAAAAATTCAATAATAATAAAAAAAAAAAATAATAATTATGGAATAACCAAAGAATTTATATTTGAAGTTAAATAAATACTGTATAAATTTTAAATTATTTATTTATTTATTTATTTTATTTCTGAAAGAGTAGTGACTAGAGTCAAATACAAATATAACAAATTGAGAAGTTAAAAAAACTAAACAAGGAAGTATCTATGTAAACGATCCTCAGTCTACATCCCGTTATGGGACCTCACCCTTCGATCAAACTATTTTAACTATTAGAACTACGCTAATAGAAAAAAGTCCCAGGAAAGAACCAAAATAAAAAGAAAAAAACCCTAAAAAAAGAAAAGCAAAAAAAAACAAAAAAAAAAAAAGAAAGAAAAAAAATATATATATACAAAAATAAGATAAGATAAACCTAAACCGAAGGGGTTATATCAAGAAATAAAACAAATTACTATCAGTTTCTATAGA
>JADRCO010001107.1:0-22505 GCA_021464525.1 Rhizophagus sp. LPA8_4_AMF
AACCGCTCTATTTTTGATAAGAAAGCTATCAAGCGGTCGGTCAAACGGTCGGTCAGGCGGTCGGTCAAACGGTCAGCCATAGCGGTCGGTCAGAACGGTCGGTCGGTCAAAGGTTCTTGACCGGTTATGACCGACCGATGACCGACCATGACCGACCGTTGCCATCCCTAGCTCCTATACAGCTACTGTATATCCAAGTTTGACGATCAATTTGCAACACCAGAACCGCTATGGGCCTCTAAAAACTTTAATTGAAGCATTAATATAAAGGAGATTTTGTGGTAGACTCTTGTGCTGGAAGTTTTGAGATTTATCAGGAACTAAAATTGGGAGTTTGTGAGGTGTGGTATAGTTTATTAAATTGTTATTCAAATAATGGTTTGTTTTCATTATAAATATTAACATTATCAATACCACAAATTTTGTTAGTAATAAAATTTTCACAATTATATTTTTATTAGTTACATAAAAGGGACGTGTGTAAAGATTGCTGCTTTATACCAAAATCGATTAACTAATATGCAGTTAAACATGAATGATAAATCTAAGGGTATTTTGAAATATAATAAATACAATCATCTGGTAAACAAAGAGAAGCGATAAGAAATTCCACAAAATAGGAAATAAAAAATATACATTTTAATACAGAAAATATGTTGTGGCTCATTTGTAATACTTATGTAAGTATATGCGCCTCAGAATTTGGATGACACTAAGAATTAGTATTCTGATTTTAGATTTTTTCTATTTTTTTATCTTTAGAATTTCATATGATATTTTTGATTATTTATTATTTACTTGATAATCTAAACTGCTAAAATTAGTTTCCATGAACAATACTAAGGCTTAATGTAATAGTTATTGAAGCCGCAGATATCATTGATTATCATGGCGGAGCCGTGAAATCAGAGGCTGATCCGTAAAATAACTGGTTTATGGCACGGTTGATAGACTTTTAGCTTATCCTTTTAAATAGACATTACCCTGTAAAAAATATAAATAAGGAAAATTACGGACGATCAACTTTATATTGCATCATATCAGATATGATTGTTTTATGATTTCATTTCTTTAGAATCTCAAATTTTCTAGTTTTTATTATATTTTAATATATAAATTTATAGACATTTCTTTAAATAATTTTGTAAATTTAACTAATAAATACATTCCTTACTGTATGTAAATTTAGACACTTTTATCATAATTACTGAATTAAATTGAATGGATATACAGTAAATAAAAATTTCATTCTAAGCCCAAATCAAAATCAGCAATCATGAAGCCATTTTAACTAAGCCATTCTACTGTTATTACAAATCAATAATTATTATTAAGCCCATTATTAATTTTATAAATATAAGTATCTGTTAAATTTATTTGATGAAATCAAAATTCAACAATTGGATGATGGTACGCACTGCACTTTGATTATAAAGACAATATAAAAATAGCAAGTGTACGACAAGCAAGATACTGGTTGGGAGAACAATAAAGAATCAACTACCGGAGACATTTTAAGGAAATATGATTTATGTACTGACACAGTTAATATGCCTCATTTTTGAATTGCAACTGCTACTCTCCATCAAAACAAAATGAATTTGGCTCCTAAATTGCTTAATTATATGATACTTCCTTCTGCTGGATATTTCTCACACAAAAAAAGAAATTTATGAAAATATCAGAAATTTCTGATTGAATGAATTCACTTATACTTCATCAGGAATGATGATTCATTCATTAATTTAACAAATCTTATTGTAATGGACTCTTATAACAGAAAAGTGCAAGGAGAAAGTTCTAAATGCCAAATTGGAGCTGTTTACTATAAAATTGTTTGGCCACAGGATTATAAATTTATTTAAATAGGAATTAATATTAGGAAATCTTCAATCAGAAGCAACAAGCAGTTGCAAAGTAAGAATTCTCACTACTAAAGCTTTCACACATATGATTGGTTATTTATTTATTAATACTAATTCAGAATTTTTTTTTTTCCTAAAAGGGCACCTGCTTGATCAAAATCCAACCAAATTCTAAATCTTGTACCAACTCCAACTTCACTTTCAACATCTAATTTACCGCACATTTTTTCTATTAATAATTTTATGATAGATAATCCTAATCCTGTACCAACTTGTAAAGGATTTTCTTGAGAAAATGGGTGAAATATATTTGTTAAAACATATATATGTTTTGCTGGTACTACTTCTGGAATTTCAAAGCATTTAAAGAAATTTCATGTTGCAAAAATAACTGAAAGTCATAAAAAGTCAATAAAAGTATTATAGATGTGTTAATTGAATCAAAGGCAATACACTGTTATCAACATTGAAGAAGGAGTGATTATACCTCATCCATAGCATTGGCAACTTTTGACTTAGGAATTATACATTTTAAAAAATTTTTTACATTTTTATTAAAAAGGATTTGTAATAACTTGTTGCACACAGTTTATTTGTAACAACATATTTGTCATCCATTTCACACCTTTTCTTCTTCTCATCTTTAATGGAGACAATTTTTTTCATCCTATTTGTCACATATATTCATCACAACCCTAATTTTTCATAATTTCTGCCAGAATATTTAAAATTACCATGTTTAGACTTAGTGCAACTAATTTCCATTTGGGCGATATCCATTCCACAAAAATTTTTTCTATTTTTAAAAATTACTATACATGGAAACTTGTATAACTTAATATTCAAAAAGAAATATTACCGCAGGTCTTATAATTCCAGGAACATTATACTGATAGATGCCCAAAACATATAGGGATTACTGTGTAAAATGCTGGAAGAAAGGGCATAAGTATAAGTATTGCCCAAACGTAAAAAAAAGTGGGCCTTGATTATTAAATTTTTGTACTTTTATTAAAATGTTATATTACTATTAAAATTTTGCACTTTTATTAAAAATTTATATTACTATTAAAATTTTGCACTTTTATTAAAAATTTACATTTTTATTATAATTTTGCATTTTTATTAAAAATTTACACTTTTATTATAATTTTGCATTTTTATTATAATTTTGCACTTTTATTGAAATTTACACTTTTATTATAATTTGCATTTTTATTATAATTTTACATTTGTATTAAAATTTTGCATTTTTATTAGTATTTTACATTTTTTTTTGTAATTGCGATTAGTATTAAAATTTTTTATTGTTTTAAAGTACTGTATTTCATTCCAAAAAATAAAAAAAAAATTTAAAAAGATATAATGTGTAAAATCTGAAAATAAAAGTTTTTAAAATAACATTGCACATAGGGCAAGTTAATATATAAATGTCTTTTATCCCTACTCTAACCAGTGAAATATTATCCTAGGTTATGAACTAATACTCCTGCATTCTCAAGTTTTCTTTCATAGTGATCAAATTTTAATTTATCATGTATATTGCCATTAAATGGGCGAATGATAAATATAAGAAGTGGATTTTCATAAGTTAAATTCCGGCCAAAACTTATTTCCTAATTAATTCTGGCCGAAAATAATATCAATATATAAATTTAAACGATTTTATAATTCTCCAGTACATGATTCTTCATAATATTATGTTTTATTATATTAGAAACGTTTTATTAGGAAAGTATCTTATCAAGGTAAAAACACGTAAAAAAATGAGAAGGAATGTATTGATGGATTAAGTTAGACATACTACTAAGATCCCTCAAATCATAAAAACTTCCTATTAAGCAAAAAAAAAAACAAATAAAACCAAATTTATTTCTCTGACTAAAGAATCATATTGGATATTTCATATTTAAAATGTAGTAAAATTAAGAAATTACCATAAAAATTGGTCAGTAGTGAAATATTAGCATACATTGGTACAGTATTAATATATATGTTACGCATAACAGTTCATAACATATAAATATTTGACGCAGAAGAGACGCTAATATACTGTATAATACACTTATCATATGAAACTAAACAAGTGACTTTGTATCTTCTATATCTTTTATTAGTATAACAAAAGAATTATTATCAAAAGTCAACCCTAGACCAAACCCGGATTTATCCGGATTTATCCATATTTCCCCAGATAAATCTGGGGTTTAATCCCAGATCAACATATATTTTTCGTTAAACTTCACCGGCGATTACCACCTATTTATTCGCACAACATTGAAAGCTCCCTTATTCCATTAAGAAGCGATTGTCCTATTTATGTCACACATACGAAAAGAATTGAATTGTCAAGAAATTATAATTTTTTCCTTTATTTCGTGCATCATTTTAATTTCTTATATTGTCACTACTTTAGTATTTTTATTTAAAGACTTGGCTCTAGTGTGGTAATCATTTCGCGTAATTTCACGTAGCAATTCTTTAAATACTGGCACTGATTTATGTTACATCTTGTGAAATAGAATTTATATCCTTACAACGCAGTTGTCATTTTAATATGAAAGTTTTTGCTATATTTATAAAAATATAAATATGTAATGATTAAAGCTCGTTTATATATCTGATATTAAGAAAATTAAAAGAATTAAATATTGCCGATGTTTAAGTTTTTTTTTTTTTACAAAAAAATACATTCGATTCAAATTATTTATATTTTCAAACAAACAATTCCAGTAGGTATGATATAATCGTGATTGTCCGATACGTAAACGTAGGACACTCATGATTAGGTACACTCCCTATAAAAAATTTTATCCGTTATTTCTGTAAAAACTCCGTAAAATGAACCTTTCAAGGATCCATTCACGGAAAATGTAAATAATTCGATAAATTCCGTGATATAAGGCTATTAATTCCGGGAAATATGAGCCTTTTGCGGAAAAAAGATGAAATATAAATAAGGGCCGACTTTTTTTACAGAGACTCCATTCTGGATTCTTGTCTGTCCGAACGCGTTTAAATATCAAGTAAGTATATCGTGTGTCAATAAAGATGATCATGTGATTCATGTGATTATAACGCTTCGGACGCTCCAACAGTTCCAATTACCTAGTATTTAAATCAATTTAATTTGCTACACTGTGTTACATTTTCTTTTAATATTCAGAATATAATAAAAGACATCAAAATTTTAAATACAGTAATTATTCTTAGCAAGCATATTTTTATTTTAGCCGAATTTATATAGTTTTCATTAATATTGTGAAGATTTGAAATCATTTTATTCTGAAAAATTAATCGACATAAAAAAAATGACGCTTATTTTTCAGTAGTATATATGAAAGGAAAGTTCATTGAACGACGATAGTATATAATAATAGATAGTCTCCAGATGATCCACATGTCATATTACGGCTAATTAGAAATATACTAGAATCGGATAAATAATCGGCCGATAGGCCGATCATGTTCCGATTCTAAAGTAAATTCCAATTAGCCAAGATATAATTGATTTATCCCCTGCCATTTACACAATAGTAAGTGTTTTATATTATATTACCTTTTTACCAGTGAGTGTAAATATAGTGTTGAATTCTATTTTCTTTCGCTTGGTTTTTTTTTCATTTTAAAAGATTTTAAAAAATTAAATATTTTAAAAAGCTTCGGAACTATTATTATTTGCTACCCAGTAGGTATACTACATTTTGCATAAATGTGTAAATGGTGCCGATCAGGGGATAAAAACTTTGGAAAAAAGTCAATATAAATACGTTGCCCAACGTGATCCAAAAAATAAGACCAATTTATATGGTATACGGTTCAAACTTTTTTTAAAAATGATGATTGATAATATTTTCAGCGTTAAAATTTGATTATTATTATTTTCGGGAACATCATTACTGTAGTACTGCGTCTAATAATCTTTTGTTTGGTGATACTAGTGGCGTTGTGCAACTATAACCGAAAACATAAATTATGCGCAAATATTTTTGTTATTAATGTTTTAACTTTGTCCGTCTTTTTCTGTCAAATAAGATATTATTCATTATGTCTGGCAATATCGGAATACAAGATACAGAAAATACGAGTGAATCTATTACTAACTGGATTGAAGAAGCTATCTTTAAAGAACATTTAAAATTTTACGAATACAAACAATTTAGTAACTTTCAACAAATCGGTATTGGGAGTTCTGGAAAAGTATACCGTGCAAATTGGAAAAATTTAGGAAAACAATTTGCAATAAAATCTTTTTTTAATTTTAACAATATCACTCTGAAGGAAATTATTCGTGAGGTAATTTAATATATAATAAATTTTTTTTTTATTCGGTCTTTATTAGTTCTATTAGTATACTTATTTCAAAATTTTTTATTTATTTAGTTAAAAATTCAACGTGAAGTTGATGTTCGTGATAATATCATGTATTATCATGGAATAACAAAATTCGAATCAGGTATTATAAAAATATTAAACGTATTATATTGAATTTTATTCATAAAAATACATTTCTAACAATATATATATCTGATATATATATATACATATATTTCTTTTAGAAAATAATGATAATAATTATAATTATATGTTGGTAATGGAATGTGCAGACGGTGGTAACCTTCGAGATTATTTGAAGAATAACTTCGGTAAGCTTGCTTGGAGTGATAAATACCTTATGGCGTACCAGTTAGCTTGCGCTGTTTCATGCTTATATAATAAGGGAATTGTTCATCATGATTTGGTAATTGATTTATTATCATTTAATCATTGTTGATAATAGTATATTTGTATATACTTAATTTTAATATATTCATCTTTAATAATAGCATTCTGGCAATATATTAGTTCATCAAAACAAGATCAAACTGGCAGATTTTGGATTATCAAAAAGAATTAGAGCATCATCTAATTTTCAATCCAAATTATTTGAGATTGTTCCTTATGTTGATCCAAAAACCTTTAACGGACTAAGAAATAATAACCAAACAACACAAATATATACACTTAATGAAAAAAGTGATGTTTACAGTATTGGAGTATTATTATGGGAAATATCAAGTGGGCGACCTCCTTTTAATGCTGGAAATGAACAATATAATGTTGATTTAACGTTGAAAATTTCAAAGGGTCTTAGAGAAGCTATTGTTCCTGACACACCTGAAGATTACATAAAAATTTATACTAGTAAGTAAAATTTTAAATTTAATGACAATCTAAATATTATTTAGTTAATCGTAAATTTATTTATTTTTTATTTAGAATGTTGGGATAATGAGCCAGATAATCGTCCAACTATATATCAAATAGTTGATTGGTTGAAAGCAATCATTTCAAATACAGTTATAACACAAAATATTCAATTCTCAAGCAAGCAAGAACTTAATGGGAATTTAGAATCACAAAGAGAATTATCTCAATTTATTCAAAACTTTGATAAAACAAAAATACAAGAAATTGATCCTATAACATTATCAAATGAACGAGAGAAAGTTTTATTTGAAAAAGGTTTTGATATAGTAGATGAAATAAATGATTACATTATTAAACTTGTAAATAGAGGAATTGAATGGCAGGTATTAAAGCAACAAATTATTAATTATTTTGATAATTACAATATTAATTTGCAAGAAATGTATAATTGGTTATTGAATTATCAAAACAATTCAAATTCTATTTTTTTATTTGGTTATTTTAATTTTTATGGAATTGGAACAAAACGTGATTATAAGAAAGCATTTAATTTATTTGTTGATGCATCAAAAAATCATCTATTCGCACAATATTTTGTTGGAAATTGTTATAGACATGGAAATGGAACCATAAAAAACGATAAAGTAGCTTTTGAATATTATGAAAAATCTGCTAATAAAAATTTTACAAATGGACAATTAGATACTGGATATTTTTATAAATACGGAATAGGTATTGAAAAAGATTTAAAAAAAGCTCTTTATTGGTATGAAAAAGCTGCAAATAATGGAAATACAATGGCCATGTATAATTTAGGTAGAAGTTATTTAAATGGAGAAGGTGTTGAAAAAGATTACAATAAATCTTTTGAATTGTTTAAGCAATCAGCTGAAGGAGGATATTCAGGTGGAATAATGATGTTAGGATACTGTTATCATAAAGATATTGGAACTAAAATTGACAAACAAAAAGCATTTGAATTATATCAAAAATCAGCAAATTTAGGAAATATGGTAGCACAGTATAATCTTGGTAATATGTATAAAAATGGGGATGGAATTATAGAAGATATAGATAAAGCGATTTATTGGTATGAAAAATCTGCCAAACAAGGGTATCAAGATGCGCAATACAAATTAGAAAAACTTAAAAGTCAATGTAATTTACATTAAATTCTTTCGGCAAACTTATTAGACGTAATTGTGACGTAATTATTAGTTATATGGACGTAATTTAAAAATAAGTTAAGTTTGCACTGAAATTTAAATCAATTAAATTTACTATACTGTATTATATTTTTTTTAATATTTTTAAAATATAAAAAATAAAGAACTTTTTAATAATTACTCTTAGCAAATATATTTTATTATTAACTGAAGTCGTTCTAGGACTCCAAGACTAGTAAGGATTTGGAATCATTTTTTTTCTGAAAAAATTAATTGACTTAAAATAATTGATAATACTATTTTTTAGTATATATAAAAGAAAAGATCATTGAACGACGATAGTATAAAAAAATAATAGATTGTCTCTCCAGTTGTGCACCCAGCCAAATGATTGGCATAGTTCCACAATGTCCTTCCTAGCTTATAAACTTTGGGCAAAAAGTCATAATATACATACGTATTATATATTTTTTTTTAATTAGTAACGTGCATTTCTTTATTGAAATTAATTTGAATATATACAAAAATTGAAATGCTTAGAATATAAATTCTATCTACTAATTTCCATTAAAATAGTAATGGATGTATCGCTAACGCAACACTACAATCTATCTAATCTATCTATAAATATCTGATAACTAGTAACTAATGTTTATAAACAAGTCTATCTAAAACTAATTGGATTCTAAATTTAAATAGTAAATATATATACGTATTAGTCAAACAATATAAAATGGTATATATTACTGTAGTACAGTAGTACTGCATCTAATGATTGTTTGGTAATACTAATGGCGCTGTGCAACTATGACCGGAGAATATATTGCCGTTTACACAATAAGATTTTCAACTTGACCGTTCAATCCTATCATTTTTCAATATTTTTTCTGCCAAATAAATTATTATTCATTATGTTTGACAATATCAAAATGCAAGATACCGAAAATACTAGTGAATCTATTAACTGGATTGAAGAAGCTATCGTTAAAGAACATTTAAAATTTTACGAATACAAACAATTTAGTAACTTTCAACAAATCGGTGCTGGGAGTTCTGGAAAAGTATACCGTGCAAATTGGAAAAATTTAGAAAAACAATTTGCAATAAAATCTTTTTTTAATTTTAACAGCATTACTCTGAAAGAAATTATTCGTGAGGTAATTTTGACGAATTAAATTCGTCAAATGATTGCCTTGTATACAATAAATTTTTTTTTTTTATTCGGTCTTTATTAGTCTATCAGCATATTTATTTCAAAATTTTTGAATTTATTTATTTAGTTAAAAATTCAACGTGAAATTGATGTTCGTGATAATATAATGTATTATCATGGAATAACAAAATTCGAATCAGGTGATATAAAAATTTAAACGTAATATATTGAATTTTACTCATAAAAATGCATTTCTAACAATTTATATACATATTTACCTATTTTTCTTTTAGAAAATCATGATAATAATTATAATTATATGTTGGTAATGGAATGTGCAGACGGTGGTAATCTTCGAGACTATTTGAAGAATAACTTTGGTAAGCTTATTTGGAATGATAAATACCTTATGGCATATCAACTAGCTAGTGCTGTATCATGCTTGCATAATGAGGGAATTGTCCATCATGATTTGGTAATTTATTTATTATCATTTAATCATTGTTGATAATGTTATATTTGTATTTACTTAATTTTAATATATTCATCTTTAATAATAGCATTCTGGCAATATATTAGTTCATCAAAACAAAATCAAATTGGCAGGTTTTGGATTATCAAAAAGAATTAGAGAATCATCTAATTTTCAATCCAAATTATTTGAGATGGTTCCTTATGTTGATCCAAAAACCTTTAACGGACAAAGAAATGATAATAATCAAACAACGCAAATGTATGAAAAAAGTGACGTGTACAGCGTTGGAGTATTATTATGGGAAATATCAAGTGGGCGAACTCCTTTTTATGCTGAAGGCGATCGATTTAATGATAGTTTAATTTTGGAAATTTCAAAGGGTCTTAGAGAAACTATTGTTCCTGGCACACCTGAAGAATATGTAACAATTTATACTAGTAAGTAATATTTTAAACTTAGTTTTAATTTGAATATTATTTAATTAATCTTGAATCATATTTTCTGTATTTTTTAGAATGTTGGGATGGAGAACAAGATAATCGTCCAACTATATATCAAGTAGTTGATTTGTTGAAAGCAATAGTTACAGAATTAGACGTAATAATAGATCAACAATTCCTAAGCAATCAAAACCTTTATAATAATTCCAAATCGCAAGGAGAGTTATCACAACTTATTCATTATTTTGATAAAATAAATGTAATAGAAATTGATCCTATAGCAGTGTCAAAAGAGCGAGAGAAAGCTTCATTTGATAAAGGTTTTGATATAATAGTTGATGAACTAAATGATTATTTAATTAAATTAGCAAATAAAAGAATTAAATGGCAATTATTAAAGCAGAAAGTTAATGAATATTTTAATTATCAAAATATTAATTCACAAGAAATTTACAATTGGTTAATAAGTAATCAAAATAATTCAAATTCAATTTTTTTATTTGGATATTTTAATTTTTATGGAATTGGAACAAGTAAAAATATGGAGAAAGCATTTAATTTACTTCTTGTTGCATCAGAAAAAAATCATGAATTTGCACAATACTTTGCTGGAAGTTGTTATTATTATGGGAGAGGAACTACAAAAAATGATAAATTAGCCTTTGAATATTATGAAAAATCAGCTAATAATAATTTCACACACGGGCAACTTGATATCGGTTATTTTTATATAAACGGAATAGCTGTTAAAAAAGATTCAAAAAAAGCTTTTTATTGGTATGAAAAAGCTGCGAATAATGGAAATATAATGGCTATGCATTATCTTGGTAATTGTTATAGAAATGGATATGATGTTGAAAAAGATTATAATAAAGCTTTTGAATTTTTCAAAAAATCAGCTGAAGGAGGATATCCACGTGGAATAAATTTATTAGGATATTGTTATGAAATAGGTATTGGAACTAATATTGATACACAAAAGGCATTTAAATTATATCAAAAATCTGCAAATTTAGGATATATGACGGCGCAATATAATCTTGCTAGAGTATATGAAGAAGGTAAAGGGATTACAAAAGATATAGTTAAAGCGATTTATTGGTATGAAAAATCTGCCAAACAAGGTTATCAAAATGCACAAAATAAGTTAGAAGTACTTCAAAATAATCCATAATATTATTGTAAAACGTCGGTGTTTCAATTGTTAATTCGTTATACTATTTTTTTTTATTCTGCACTAATTTTTATAACAAATAATTCAATAAAATTGTTTATTAAATTTTAACAGTTTATCATAAAAAATATTTAGAAATAAGATGTCATTCTACATGGGTAAATTAAATATAAAGAGTTTGTAGGATTACAAAAACATGATTCACGAAGGTTTGGAATCAATTTAACAAATTTTTTTTCCGGAAAAATTTAGATATGTTTAAATTAATAGCAGAAATAATAGCTAGTTTTTTATTTTGACTTATTATAATATGTAGATTACGATTACTTGCTATCCGAAAATCGATGACCACATAAACACTTCGCATGTACATTCTTCAATTCAATTATGTTCATCATTAGTGATATTTATCTCTGTTTTCAAAAATATGTGAAATTATACAACGTAATACAAAATAATTTAGTGATACTTGCGATTTCCATATTTAACTACTATTTAACTGCGATTATTCATATTTAGCTTGCGATTAAGGGGCGATTTTTCTTTGATAATTAAATTTTATAACCTAAGTTACTAATTCTAAAAGAAATTTTGCTCGTATCTTATATGTAAGTGCGTGAACTTTTCAAACACTTTTTTTTGAACTCCCGCGAACTCCCAAATTTTTCTGTGCTTTTTCCATGAATCCCAAGCTCATGTGATTAACAAAAACAAAAAAATCATATTTTGATTGGATATTCACAAATTCGTGTACGAATTTATTTATTTATTGATCATCACCTGATTCATATATCTTGAAAACAGCGATAATGATTAATATATCTGCAAAATCAAATATAATTCGTTAGTATCTAGTGATGAATAAATAATTTAAAATAATATTGTTTGGCAAAAAATTTGTTACATTTTTGCGTTCTCCATCATTGTTTTTCATAATAATAAGCTGGCGCTAACCTCTATATATCTATAGATCATGTACTAGTTTTAAGTTAAATTTTGTTGTTCCTCGTTTTATTATTAAATTTCATCCAATTTTACTACCTTTTCTTTTTTCATTAAAAAAATTTCAGTTAGAATTATTTTTCTATAAATTTCATTTAATATCATTACCTCACTTTCATTAAAAAATTCATTAATTCTTACTTTCACATGTATTTTGTGTTAAGCTTCGCTCCCTTTCTCTCTTTAAATAATATAAATAATACTTATTTTAATAATTGTTCTTTTTATTATTAATTAGGCCATTCCAAACTAGATATTAGTTTAACATCTTTTCTGGCTCAAAATTTGAGAGGGGGATAATTTAAATAAACATGACATTTAAACATATTAAAAATTTCAGAAATTTTCACTTCTATAAAAAACGAAATGTGTCAAATTTGGTTTATATTTCATGTGTAATAAATGTCTAAAAAAGCACCATTTTGTTT
Organism: Rhizophagus sp. LPA8_4_AMF; assembly: GCA_021464525.1. Taxonomy (NCBI): domain Eukaryota; kingdom Fungi; phylum Glomeromycota; class Glomeromycetes; order Glomerales; family Glomeraceae; genus Rhizophagus; species Rhizophagus sp. LPA8_4_AMF. The sequence continues at coordinate 12,894 of JADRCO010001107.1, forward strand.
AATTTTTGTTTTTTGTAATAAGACATAAACCAGACAAAATGGTGCTTTTTTAGACGTTTTTTATACATGAACACAAATATAAACCAAATTTAACACATTTCATTTTTATAGGGATCTATATATGATTATGTAATTTTTAAATTTTAAAAATTAAAATTATTACGTAATTATCTTATACTAAATAAATAAAGAGTAATAATTAAATATATTGCTCTTTGGTTTCCTTATATTTGTATTTTTCTTCTTTTTTAATTGTTTTTCTTGAGTAAATAAAAAACATGTATTGTATGGTGACCGATGTATGGTTACAGCACGATTTCCCAAATCCCAATTTCCCGAATTTTGCAAAATAGACAACATCCCGAATTGCATTTCGCAAAGTCCAGTAATGTACTATCATCATCATTTATAAAATAAATTTTTTATCATCAAATAATTATACACATATATAAAGGTAATAGCGAAATCAAACAGTTTATTTTTTTAAAAAATATAATACATAAGAGTTTATATTGTAAGATGATTGAAGATTCTCAATTAATAATTCAATATATATATGAATCAGATGCTAGCATAAAAAAATTTTTAATTTATTAGTTTTAAATTAAAATACTTCAGGATACACTTTTAAGGAGTGGACTAATGTTAAAAGTTTTAAAAAATTTGTTCCAATTAAGTTATTTACTTTTTTAAAAAAATGAAAATGATAAAACTCTATTAAAATTAGATGATTTTGTAGATTCCATTAAATTAATTTGTAAAATTATTTCATATTTTTCATTAAAAATAATTTGAAAATTAGTAACTTTCTTTTACAGTAAAGATTAGTCAATTTCAGTAATTATCATATATGTCTTTTTAATTTTGGGAAAATGACCATTCAGAAAATTGGAATTTGGGAAATCGTCTGATAAGGCTGATACACGTATTTATGGTAATTAATGTATGGTAACATATGGTAGTTATTCCATACATGTACGTATGTATGGATAACGAAAAATTTCCGTTTTATATTTTATAATTTTTTTTTTTTATTTTTTAAATTATTTAACGAAAATTTTATTTAACTAAACATACAATATAGTTTATTTTTTTTACAAAAATTTTTACATTTTTTATTTTAAACAAAACATATTTCAAAATATTTTTTTGTAAAATCTGCTCTATTTCCAAAGCAAACCTTCAAAAAAAACCAGATAAATAATTTTTTATTTGTAAGTATTACTTGGATTTGGAACTCGAAATAAGGGATTGAAATTATGGAGCGGAAGTTTAAGGAATATTTAACTAATATTCATTTTCTTTTTTTCTTTACAGGACGCCCAGAATTTGGACTTGGCTATTGGAACTTAAAAAAAGGGGTGTGTATTGAAACTTGAAATTAGAGAGCGTAGAGTTTAGGGAATATTGGCTAAAATTAAATAATGCTTCTTTTGATTTTATTTCTTATAGATACGCCTCAATGTGAAATTTTGGGTATCCAGACTTTTTGCTGGTCCATTTCACTGAAGGGATATTTCGCCAAAAGGACATTTCGCTGAAATACCATTTCACCGCCAAAACTCCTTTTCATCGAATTCCATTTCGCTGAAGCCATTTTACAAATGGACATTTCGCCGAATGGATATTTTGCTAAATGAACATTCCGCCAAAGGTCTCTAAAAATTATTTTTTTATTATCAATACACAATAAATCTTTTCATAAAATGTTAATCGCTACCATTTTCGGTGAAATGGACAATTCGGTGAAATTGATTCGGTAAAATGCACTTTCGGTGAAATGTCCTTTCGGTGAAACATCCCTTTGGCGAAATGGCTTCAGTGAAATGGATTTCAGACCGAAATTTTGGCATTTGACTCAGAATGGAAAGTGAACTTGGAAATCGGAAGTTAGAGAATGTTAGTAAGACTTTTACTAACGTTTCTTCATTTTTTTTTAATTGTAGGTACTTACCTGAGACCTTGGATCTTGAAAACCAGGATGGAAAGTCCAATTAAGATTAGAACACTTGTTTGAACTAGTTTTGAATTTAATTTCGGTATGTTGGTAATGTCGTCATGATGCTAATAAAAAATTAAATTATTTATATATTATTAACATGATATGATTTAACTTTAGGTGATGACTTCAATAAAAGTTCACGTTGATATTGATTTTATAGTATAGGAGTCTCACATCTCAATGAATTAATATTTGTAGAAGGTAATGCTTTTTTTTTTTAATGTTAATATGAACACTTTTTTTTAATTTTGTAGGCTCTAACATTATTTGCTTTTTTTGATTCAGAATACTACCACGCGATTATGAAATTGCACTATTATGCACAATTTAATCCTAAATTCACAATATTGTGAAATGCATCATATCATTATGCTTAAGCATCTCCATTTGAATTATGAAAGATATATTAGAAAGTAGGTGAATGTAAGTTTTTAAAATTCAAAAATTACGAAATAGGTGTATTAAAGGTATAAAAACAATTAAATTTATAGTAATTTATCAAATGGAATTATGTATTATTTTTTGTCAGGTGATTAGAATAATTAATATTATTTTGAAAAATTGGATTTTTTTTTATATATTTCCTTTTTTTTTGGTAAAAGCGGAAGTGCTTACATTGTGATAAACAGTAAAAGTGAAAATCGAACAATACATGGTTATCTTTTTTTTTTTGTTAATAAAGAAAATAAAGAAATCAATTATTGTTATTTTTTTTTTAAGTGGAATAATTTCTTAATACAAATTATAGTTTTACATGAACAATTTAGAAATCACCAAGACACTGTATAAACTGAGGTTACCTTTAATTAATTCAATAATAATTAATAATTGATAAGTGAATTAATTAGAAGTATCAAAATATAATGCTGCCTCCACTGCTGTTACCTTCACCGGCGGGTTCCACGAGAAATTTTGGTAGAATAGTAAGTATTATTTGGCGGGTTATTTTATAAAATACATTCACTTAAATTTATTCTTTATGGTAAAACCAAACGAAATTTTTGACGGTTAGACCTTCGTGAGTGCAGTCTGGTAAAATATCACCGGACTCATGACACATGTGTAACTGCGCCATTGCCTTTTATAGTAATCCGCAGTAACACGTGACTGTGGGATTTACCTTTTTTGGTAATTCCGCAGTAATGAGTTTGAGAGTCTGGTGTGACATTTAATCGGACTGCACTCACGAAGGTCACCGGACTGCACTCAATAAGGGTAGACTCAATTTTTGAACACACAATTTAATAAAAAAATACGTATTTTGCTATGTTAATTATAAGTAATATTCGTTTACATAGAAATTTTAAATTTTTCGCTTCATATATAAATATGTCGCTAAATACTACCAACTTTCCTTCATATATACAATTCTTTCATAAAGGTAGTGCTGAGAAATATACATTTAAAATGATTTTATGCTATTCATTTGATTGTTTAAGAAAAAAAGATTCCAGATTCTCATGAATTTTGTGACATTTTATTTCAAAAGTAAAAGGATACAACATATACATTTTAACTATCATTCAAATAGAATTTATTATTTTATTATTATTAAGTCTATATTTATTATATTCTAGAATATTATGTTAACTATCTAATAAATAAATAAAAAAAAAAAAATAATGTAACAAATTTAAATAACTTTGTGAAAATTTATTATAAATTATTTACTTTTTTGAAGTAATTCTAATTTATTTCGTGCATTCGGATTTCCTTGTTTGGCAGATTTTTCATACAAATGAATTGCTTCGTTCATATCTTTTGTAATTCCTCTTCCATGTTCATATATATCGGCAAGATTATATTGTGCCAGCATATTTCCTGAATTTGCTGATTTTCGATATAATTCTATTGCTTTTCGCTTATCAGCTTTAGTTCCAATACCATTATAATAACAATATCCTAACATTGCTATTCCACCTAAATATTCTCCTTCGGCTGATTGCTTATACAATTCAAAAGCTTTATTATAGTCTTTTTCGACACCATATCCATCTTTATAACATCTACCTAAATTATGCATTGCTACTATATTTCCATTATTTGCAGCTTTTTCATACCAATATAAAGACTTTCTTAAATCTTTTTTAATACCTATTCCATTTTCATAAAAATAACCAATTAATATCTGACCCATAGCTGATTCTTTATTAGCCACTTTTTCGTAATATATAAAAGCTTTATTTATATTTATTTCAGTTCCATATCCATATTGATAACATTCACCAACAAAAAATTGTGCTAATAGGTGATTTTTTTCTGATGCATTAATAAATAAGTTAAATGCTTTCTTATTATCTTTATTCTTTTCAATTCCAAAGTAATTAAAATATCCAAGTAAAAAAATGGAATTTGAAGTATATTGATTATTCAATAACCAATTATAAGTTTTTTTCGAATTAGTATTGGAATTATTAAAATATTCAATAACTTGCTCTTTTACTAATTTTGCTTCAATTCCTTTATTTAATGATTTAAAAATTAAATCATTTGTTTCATCAATAATTCCGTTAAAATCTCTTTTGATTGAAAGTTTCTTTGGTTTATTTGACGCTGTTATAGTATCAATTTCTTTTGTATTTATTTTATAAAAATTTTGCATTAAATTAGATAATTCTCCTTGTGATTTTTGTGATTCCGACTTATTAATACTTGAAATGGATCGTAAATTAGATAATTTTCCTTGTGATTTTTGTGATTCTGACTTATTGATACTTGAAATGGATCGTAAATTAGATAATTCTCCTTGTGATTTTTGTGATTCTGACTTATTGATACTTGAAATGGATCGCGATTTAAAAGATTTTGAGTTTTTGCCCGATAATCGAGGATTTTTTGTTTTGCTAATGATTGCTTTTAACTGATCAACCACTTGATTTATGGTTGGTCGATTTATTGGTTCACCATTCCAACATTCTAAAAAATTAATATAATTTGATATTAATTAAAAAAATATTATAATCATAATTAAATTTAAAAATTTTACTTACCGGTATAAATGTTTATATATTTTTCAGGTGTATCAGGGAAAGCAGTTTCCCTACGACCTTGAAAAATGTTTAAAGGCAAACAAACATCATAATGTTCACCTTCAACATAAAAAGGAGGTTTTCCACTGGATATTTCCCATAATAATACGCCAACACTGTAAACATCACTTTTTTTATTTAATGAATACATCTGTGATGTTTGGTTACCATTACTTTGTGTGTTAAAGGCTTTTGGGTCAATATAAGGAACCATTCCAAATAATTTAGATTGAGTATTGGATGATGCTCCAATTCGTTTTGACAATCCAAAATCTGCTAATTTTATTGCGTTATTACGGAGTAGTATATTACCGGAGTGCTATTTAAGAAATATGTATATTCAAATAAGTAATGCAAAGTATAATAATAATTTATTAACGATCAAATAATGTTAAAATAAATTACCAAATCACGATGCACTATTCCTTCATCATGCAAGCATGATACGGCACAAGATAACTGGTACGCCATATTATATTTGTCATCCCAAGTGAGATTATTAAAGTTTTTCTTCAAATAACTTCGAAGACTGCCACCATCGGCGTATTCCATCACTAATAAATAACTATGATTATATTCTAATAAATAAAATAAATAATCATTAAAATGAATTTTTGTGAAAATTTTGCGATTAAAAGAATATATTTATTAAAGTAAATTTATAATACCTGAGTCATTTTTTGATATTCCATAGCAACGAATAACATTATCATGAAAGTCAACTTCACGTTGAATTTTTAACTAAATAAAATTCAAATTTTTGAAATAAATATATTGAGTTAAAAATCAAAGACGAAAAAAAAATGTATTACGCTAAATTACCTCACTAATGATTTCTTTCACAGTGATGATATCAAGAGTAAAAAATGATTTTAACGCAAATAGTTTTTCTGACTTTTTCCAATTAGCACGATGTACTTTTCCAAAACCTCCAACACCAATTTGTTTAAAGTTACTAAATTGGTTGTATTCGTAAAATTTTATATGTTCTTTTGCGACAGCTTCTTCAATCCAAGTAATCGATTCATTCGTATTTTCTGTACCAGACATATTTAATAATAAAATTCGACAGAAAAGTTTTAAAAACAATAAAATTGAACTATCAAAGTTGTAAAATTTATTGAGTATGTTAAAAAAGAAAATGAAAAAAAAAACTAAAGAGGAACAACTTAAATAACCCTTTTGTAACAGATTTTTCCAATTATTGTCACGAACAAAAAAAAAATAGGAACAATGAAATAACCTATTAATAACAAAATTTCTCCGTTAACAAGGATAACCCCTTTGTGACAGATGTGTGACAGATTTGTTAGATTATTGTCACACACAAGTGAAAAAAGGAGAAACAACGAAACAAACAAGGAAGGAGGAACAATGACAATAACTCTTTGTTTGACAGTTCGTAACAGGTATCGTCGCACAGCTTTCCGTCTATCATTAGCCGCAGTACCGCAGCAATGACACTACTATTAATACGAAGCCCATCAAAGATGGAACCGCCACGCTTTTTATTTTTTCAGAAGCCGTTTAACTCAGCCTGCTTGACTAAACTGGTTTAAATGTTTTATGAATTTCCAAATTAATATATATCATTAACACATGTAGTAGTTCGTACATTTTAATACCCAACGTAAATATTGTCAAGTTGGAAATATTAAACTTATTTCTATAAAAAGAAAATATTGTAGGTTTTCTATAATCATGAGTTAAAAACCTCTCTAAATAAAAGCAAACGGTATGCATTAATACTACTGTAGATCATAAACATTAAATAATTATCCGCAGTAACGAGCGTTATCTTTGATTTATTAAAAACTATCAAAAATTATATTCTTCTAGTTAGGTCTTATGATATAAACTAGTCATATTTTTCTGGCACGTGGAAATACTTTATTAAACCAATATATTTGTATTAAGTACGCGGGCAAACAAAAGATTTGTCATTTTTAATTTTTAATTGGTTTCGATAATTTCGGGTAATTTTCTATATTCATTTTTACATCAATATAAAATTATCTGTTCTTTTCGTCTATATTGTTTACTAAACTTTACAAATTTTCAACTGAAAAATTTGATTCAACTTCCGATTTTATACTTTTAAGTATTTAATTCTGTATAAAAGCAAGTATTTCACAAAAACCACTATGTTAAGATACAGTATTCTTCGTCAAACCACTTTATCAAAATTATCACTTTGACATCTTTCATATTGATAAAAGTATGGAATTAAATGGATGGAATGAGAAGAACGCTAAATAAATAAAAAATATATATCCAGTAAATTTCAATTCTAATGCGTAATAAAAATATGTATTAGTACTGATGGGACATATGCTTATGGGTATTTTATAAGCTGGGTTGAAGTCCAGAGGATGATCGTAGTATCTTATAAAATACTAAGACAAGAAGCAGCGAAAAATATTGATAAAGTGATTTTTTGAAATGAAAAATTTGCCAATCGTTTACGATTATTACAGTAATTAAGAATAATTAAAAGTTGTAGTATAAACAATATTAATTTTATCGATAAATCCGATAAGCATATAATATATATGGGGATAGGAATCATTTTTGGTTTTTTAAGTCAATCCTATCCTCGAGTAAAATTTTTTTGAAGGACATGTTTTGAATACTCTAACGTAATTAATAAAAAGAGATATAATATTTAAACATGATATTATAGAGTGTTGAATGATTGGCTGTCATTGTGTCACGTAGCGGCACAGAAACGATCATTCAATATCCACCGTAATATTGAACAACGAAGTGCCTATTAACTGTTATATCTCGTTAACCTTACATGATCATAATAAATTAATCGATTTTGTTCATATTCGGGCATGTTACATCATTTATTGACGAATATCATTTATTTCCGGAAATAAATGATGTGACATGCCGGATATGAGCAAATTATTGGCATAGTTAAATAAATATATTACTCATATCAGTCAAAACATTACTCATGCAACATAATGATATGTAATACATAATCTTAATGTGGATTTTGTCATGAGTATATAACATAAATATGTATTAACACCTTTAGTTCTGAGGTTCTTCGTTTTGTTTTCTTTTTTTATTTAACATAGGAGCGGCAAGTAAAAAATAATAATTTTTTATTCTTTTTTTCGGCTTGGGATACCAGCAAGTAAAAAAAAATGTCCATCCGTTTGATTTTCTTTTTTTTAGGCTTCTTTCTGTCTTCTCTTCCCTTTTATTTTTCGGTGAAAATTAGGTTAACTCATCAGATGAAACTAATAAACCAAGAATATCTTCACCTGATAACGTGTAGGCTACATCCTCTACATGGGCGCAATACCAGGGTGCTTTCTAGGCGTGTGATCTTGTGAAATTTCTAAGTCTGCGACGTATAAGATAAAATGTTTTCGATACATAATTTTAACGAACTTACATTTGTTTAGACATCCATTGACGTTGTTGAACATATCAGATCATTTTACACATGTACGAATGCAAGAACAAATACAAAGCCCACAAGGTATGTATAGAATTCTTTAATAATAACGCTTGAATTTTTATCTAAACGATAATCTCATTTTTTGAATGTGAATTGTTGGTCACTTGTTCGATTGTTCTTCTATAAGTTTTTTGGTTTGTAGTTGGTAACCATGATATTGTCAATTCATTTGTTGGCTGGTAGTATAAGTTTGTGGAAATATTAGGTATAGACCGTATAGTTGAGAGAGAGGATATTGCTGGAATAGTCAGTAGTTCAATTAATCTACAGTTATGATTGGAAAATGTGCCCTCACTTTCTAATTTAGAGAATCATGACGGCTGTCGGTGTGGTAAATTCTAAATATATGATGGGGAATACAAAAATGGATAGACAATTCACGTGACTGCATCGGAGAATCGTAATTTGGTAAAATATAATGCGGGGGCAAAGGTAACGGCCAGGGCGGCTATATTAATTTTCGCCCCTAGTTCCATTGATTCTGACTGGTGAACCATGTCCGGTTGATCAACATCTGGAATTTTTTGATTTGTAATCGTCCGGACCCATGTCTTCTGCTGTCATTACATGGGATCCGAGCTAATTCCATATTTGGGCGAAAATTAGTATAGGGTCATACAGGAATTTTTTTATTATATTTATAGATATATATAGATATAGTCATATAGATTTCCTAAAAAAAATATAGATATAGATTTATTGTGTCACATAGTATCACATTCATGTTTGTTATCCTAGTATGGTATGGTATATCTATGTACTAAAAAAAAAGTGATGGATTTTAGATTACTCTCCGTATAAATATTTGATTTGTGCAACTTCTGATTCGTCTACGCCTGATCTATTCCGTAATAATTATGGTTTAAAATTTGATCGGCAAACTCATTATTTTTTTACTAGTAACACTAATACAATAACTGATAAGTTATTATTTTTTTAATAATGGACTAGCAGGTACCCGTTGCTTCGCACCGGGAGAAGTAGGGACTATATAATATTTAAGTTTTTAGTAATAATTAGAGGTTGACTGTAATTAATAATTAGGTTATGAGAACGATAAAGTATAAATTAATTTAAAACAGAATTATATGCAGGTAAAT
>JADRCO010001108.1:0-22499 GCA_021464525.1 Rhizophagus sp. LPA8_4_AMF
TTGTTAAACACATCATCAGATATTGAATGGAGTACTTTTACATGTAAAAGACGTAATCCTTGAATTAATCTAATATTTAAAAAACACTGCCATATAACCGTAAAGTTTAGACTAATCCACATAAATAACCAATTTACAATTGTGTGACTACATCGTGCATTACAAACAATTACATAATAGGACGTCATGTGTCACACACATTTATATAATAAGAACGCGTCAAAATAATAATTACGCATTAATTTCTTTTTTCTTTTTTATTTTTTTATAATTTTTAAAGAAAAAAAAAGAAGTTAGAAAAAAAGTTCATTTTCTTCAAAATCTTCATTATAAGCAAATTCAATTTCTTCATCCTCTACAGTTCCAGTTATTATTTTAGTTAATTCTTCACAAACTTTCTCGTCTGTTTCATTTCTTATTTCTTCATACTTACTTAGAAATTTATCAGTTAAGATTTCATACTTCGTAAATCCCATTCTTACTAACCTATTTATATCTCTTTTAGATATCTCAGAATCATTACTTAATTCATCCTATATCTCTTGAATTATTTCTGTTAAGTCTTTCTCTTCTTCACTTGTATTTTTTCCTGATTTTCTTCTTCACTTTCCATTTTATTCATTATATATTCCTTCCATTTTAATTTTACTTCAGATTCATCTTTCTTGAATGGATCTAATTCTATCTTCAACTTCTGATATTCATGAATATTATTATTATCAAGAATTTCTTTATCTGTATATCCCCATTTCACTAATGTACGAATTTCAATTTCGTTTGCTATTGCCATTACTTCATCTTTTTCTCTTAATAATTCTTGTACTTTTCTTTCTATTCGATCTTCTTCTGTTTCCCTTAACCAGCTGTCTAAGATCCCATTTATTTCCTCTTCAGGTTTTTCTTTATTTTCTCTATATAACGGAATAAATTCCTCTATTACAAACTCTTCTCTTCTATATCCCATAACTCGCAATATTGTCAATTCTTCTTCTGACATCTCTATTCCTAATTCACATAATTCTTCTATTTCATGTTCTACGATTAAAGTTTCTCCACTCAAACTTCCAGATTTTTCATCTAACTCTGATGTTTCTGTTAAAACCACTTCTGTTTCATTTATTTCTTCGATAATTAATTCAAATTGTTTCCTTTCTATAAATTCTCTAATTATTCGATCTGTCAATCTTTCATTTTTCCATGGTTTTTTATAAAATCTTGTTCCTGTATGCTACCCATACTTAAAATTTTGTTAAAATTCTTTTACTTTCTCTCTATTTTCTTCGTTAGCTATGTCTTCCTCTAAAATTAGTAACTCCCAAAAACAAACTAATGTACTATCTCTATACTTAACTGCAGTTACTATCGTGGTGAATCACGCACAAAATCTTTTCTATCTAAAATCAGATTCTACTTAATCCATTATATACTTTTCACTTTGTAATCTTGCATCAGCTAGAATCATTGCTTTTAATGTTAACTCATCTTCTATAATCCATTTTCCATCACTTTCTTGTACGCAATTAACTACTATTGACTTTATTACAGATTCAATTCCCCTATAGGTATACCTTGGTTTTTCACCAAACCTCATTGAATAGATCATAATATTTATTGCCTTCTTCATCTTATCTTCCACTTCCACTATCTTACCTTCATCTGAGAATAATTCTCCTAAGTTTATTATGGTATTCCAATTATAACCTTTTACTTCCACTTCAGTTACTAATTTTTCAAAAATTCTCCAAAATACTAGAAATTCCTCTGGTACTTTTTCATTTATTTTTCCATAACACTTTTTACATGACCAGTCTCGTCGGTAAGTCTCTTTCTTTTCAATATGCTTCTCCTACTCATAGCGTTGCCATATTTCCTGTAAGCTTTTCCAAATATCTGACATTTTTGCTAAAATTTATTCACTTACGCACAAAACTTTACCTTTATATATTTTATTCCTTTATTACAAACCTTTCTGAAAAATTTTTCCAATTCTTTTACTGTAAGATTCAGTATGATCTTTTCATCATACTACATTAAACTTATCATTACACTTTAAATTTATGTCAATTTTTGATTACAACTCTAATTAGTAAAATTTTACAAAACAATTTTTCTTTATTAAACTTTATTTCTTTTCTGATTCTTATAGTTTTATGACATTAACAATTTTGTTTTGGTTATACATATTTCTTTATGTATTTTCTTTTTATTACCTAATTTTCTTCTAATCTATTTATTTCTTATAGTTAGTTTAATGACATTTCAGTCCAATGACCTTATTACTTCGTAAAACTCTTATTCCTTTGAACATTCTATACATTATCCTTAAAATAACTTACTATTTGATCTCTTTCACTCTCCTTTAATTCTGTAATAAACCTGACACTAGTTTTTCTTACACGCCATATTTTATCACTTCCTATTTTGTCAAATAATTTTCAAACTCTTATCGCTCTTTTTGTGCTATCCTTAACAGCATCAAGAGTAATAATCTTATAACCACTTATGCTTATTTCCTTTGCTTTTTCTACCATATTCACTTGCAGATCTCTTTTTGCAGTCTGCTCACTACATCCTTTCCTTTCTATATTATCTTCAACTTCCTTTATAAAATCTTGTCCATACTTGAACCATTCTTGTATTCTTTTTGTCTTTTTTACTTCTATGTTCAAGAACTGTCTTGCTAATTTATCAATTCTATCTATAACTTGTTCAGTATCCAATACTTCGTTCTCTTCCAATACTGGTACATCATTTTCTGACTCATCCAATTCCTTGATTAATAAATCAAATTTTTTCTTACGTTTCTTTCTTCATTATTTCATTTGTTCCTTGAAATTCTTGGCCTTTTACTTGACCCTTCATTTGCGAATTCTCTTTTTCTTTTTGGCCTTAGATTCTTTCTTACTATAGCCGGATCACCATTCATATCACCAATCATATCATTTCCATTAATGGCTACACTATTTTTGATGATCCTTATATCACCAGCTCCATTATCCTCTGACATATTTCCATCACTAGCTTCACTAATAATTTTTGTATTATTATCATCCCGAATTAATTCAATACTTCCTTTCATATTTCCAATAATGGTTTTAGATACATCATTCTCATGAATTACTTTACCATCCTCTTCATTACTTATACTCTTTCCTTCATCATTTTCAGATGATATCACACTATTTTCGTCTTTTGATACAAATTTTCTGTATACTTTTACATATAACTTTTGGTCTTCACAAACAGATCTTATATTTGCTACATCCAACCCTTTTAGCGACTTTAATTTTACTAATTATTTCTTTAGGGACTCTTACAGTGGTAAACTCCATCTTTCAAAAAAAAAATTTGATTGACAAAGCGGGCCTTTGGAGCCAACTTGCTCTACATTTATACTTTTTAAGATTACACCTTTACTGCGTTATTCCTATAATCTTATCAATCTAAGATTTTATTAATCTTTTCCCGATAATTCTCTTATCTTCCATTTCTGGAATTTTCTTGGCAACTTTTACATATTATGCTATTTTTATTTCCATCTTACAAATTTAAATCATATGTGACTAGGAACTCAGTTCTCGGTTACGTATATATTATTTCAAAATTATCACATGATTTCCTTATTTTCCATATTTAGTAATTTGTATCACTTCAGAAACTATAAATACAACCCTTTTTCCTTTAATTTTTTAGCCTTTACAATTTCCTCTAAATTCCCGTTAACTTTTTCAGTCACGTGATTTAAAATCAATATTTCCTTCTATTACACAAAAATCATATAGTTACACAAATCACATGATTACTGCGCCTCATTTTATTAATACACTGCCCCTGCCAAGGGTAGTTTACTATAGTTACTGCGCCTTATTTTTCCAAATTTTCAAAATAATTCCCAAGTCTCGTAAACCAGGTAAAACTAGCGCACATATGTTAATTATATAATTTTTACTGCGCTTCATTTCATTTCACATATTTCTTAAACTTCTTACTTTACCAATTTCTCACAATTTTTCGTTCATATCTGTACTTAAAATACCATCTTTCACCAAAATTTAACATTCTTTTATTTTCAAAAATTCTTATAAACTTTTCTTATTTCTTTTCTTACAACTTTTATACAGTTCATCTCCTTCATTCACTCTTTTGACACTAAGTCCAATATTTCTTGTAGGTATACAACCAATTAACTATTCATATGCAACACATGCAATACAGCAACAAATGCTAAATATTCTGCAACACATGCATAAGGCACACAGCCAAACATCATTCTTATAAGATCTTTTTCACCCTTATACTTTTACTTTTTCAATTACATTACATCACGTAATTATTTCTTGACACACAGTCATTACTTTTTATAAGGCCTTTTTCATCCTTATACTCAATATCCCAATTGGTCCTTTTTCATACTAATTACTTTTAAAACAATCATTACAATTGGTCCTTTTTATACCAATTACTTAAAAATATCGTTCCAATTGGTCCTTTTTCATACTAATTACTTTTCTTTTAACTTATAAATTTATTACTAATTTTAAATAGTATAATGAATTTCTCTTCGCTTTCAAACGGTAAATATGAAATTCTCCTCGATTTCAAACAGAAAAGATAAATTTCTCTCACTTTCAAACGGAAAATATGAATTTCTTTTCGCTTTCAAATGGAAAATATGAATTTCTCTTCGCTTTCAAATGGAAAATATAAATTTCTCCGCTTTAAATAGAAAAAATGAATTTTATGTCAGACGCACGAACTGACTCGTTCATTACTTTAACATCAATACGAACTAACTCGCTAGTTGAGCAACTGTCCTGCATGAAAATAGAGTTATATATTTCTATCATAGACACACGTACCAATACGTTCATTACCAATTCAATCATTACTTAGGTAACTGCCTATATAGAAAAGTTAATTTTCACGAACTGACTCGCTAGACTATCAAGGTCTTAAATACTCAAGTTCTTTCTCATGACTCTATTAGACACTTGAGCAGAATCAATCATTACTTACAACTTTAATACATACCAACATGCTAGTTAGATAACTGTTTAATAGACTCCATTTCTTATTTATAGTCGCCATTGGAATAGTGATATGAGAATCCTGGAACAGTGGTATGAAGACTTGTGTCTAATCCTCTTGAAGATATATTCCAACAGTATATAATAGGTAAATATTTTATACAATTCTGAAAACTTCATTTTCTGTAATTGTAATTATTCGCTCAGGTAGTACACATTTAATAATACCTTCAATAACTGTTACTACAAGATATAACATGTTGTTTATACATTTATGAAAGTTTTTAATACAGCCATTACTAGATACTTTGCTATATTTTTAAGATATAAATTTAAAAGAATAACAAGAAGAAATAATTCTATTATAGAAATACTTTGTGTGAAAAAAAGCAGAATATGATAACTGATAATCTGTTAATCTGCTGGCAATTTTTTAAATCACGATATTACATGACTAGAAAATTATGTATTATTATTGGTTACATATATTGTATAATATCAGGCAATAATCATAAAAACCAGGGAGTTATGTAAACTGTAGAATCCAATTGGTCAGACCTAATTATATTATACATAAATAATTATGTAAATCTGGCCAGAATTAAGATTTTAGTCAAATTATGTTTAAATGTGTTTTAGTTTTTGAATCGTATCTCCGTCAATATTAATCGTAGAGATATGATCTTACCACCATTCGATTCGGCTTGATGTGACGATTCGAATGATACCAAAATCATCGAAATCTGATCACTAGATCAGTCTCCGATATTAAATATTTTTAAGTAGTTTTTGAATCATATCTCCGTCAATATCAATCATAGAGACATGATCTTACCACCATTCGATTCGTCTTGATGAGACGAATCGAATGATACCAAAATCATCAAAATCTGATCACTAGATCAGTCTCTAATATTAAATATTTTTAAATAGTTTTAGAATCTTATATCCGTCAATATCTATCGTAGAGACATGATCTTGCTACCATTCGATTCGTCTTGGTGAGACGATTCGAATGATACCAAATTCGTCAAAGTCTGATCACTAGATGTCGAGATATATGCAAAAACGTATTTAATTATTTACGTTATACATAATTATTTACGTACTATGTAATTATTGCAGCTCCATTTTGTGGGTACAGTTTTATTATGTTTACTATTAGGATGTGGCATTTAAGTATTACTGATCACAAGATTGCAGAAAACGCACTGTTTATATTTATCTCAGCGACAGTTTTTTTAAGTGACATGATCTCTATTTGTCACCTACATTAAACATTACATCCAACCAAAAACTGCATTTACAAAAAAGAGATGCATAATTATTTACGAATTATATAATTATTTATGTATTACAAATTGTGAATTATGTTTTTGGCCAAGGAATTACCAGGCCATATATATATAAGAGTACAAAATATTTTAATCATAAATATACATATAATTATAGAAATTCGTAAACGTCTAAAATATTATACTGTAAATATATGTAAAATTACAGAAATTTATAAACATTCAGAATATTACACTGTTTTTAAATTTCCAATATTCTTAATATGTCAAAAAGGGTTTAGAATGTTATTTTTGACTTTTACATATAATACATTACAGTCTACTCACTTTATAATGAAGTCAGTGGTTTGACCAATCAAACCTTTGTTATAAAAATATTTGGTATTATTATAATAAATTATTCGTTATAATATAACGAACATCAGGAAATTTTTTAGGGTGCAGAACTGCGGCAATCTGCAATATTTGCAGATTGCCGCTTTTTTTATACAATTTTTAGTAAAAATCTGTGCAATACTGCAAAGTGCAGATTCCATATTTTTTTAACAACATTACAATAAAAAATCTGCGATAATCTCCAAAATTGCAGATTTTATAAAATACTCCAAACAAAAATCTTTGAAGATATTCAAAGTTTTTTATTTTGCTTTGATAAACTTTACATAAATTAATTAAGAAACTTTTACATTACTTCGTAGTTTATTTTTAACATACTACTTTTCTCCTTTACCACCATTTCGCCCTTTTCTGGTAAGTTTCGCAATTGTTGCGTTGCAAAATAATTCTTTTTTATATTTATTTTATTTTATTTTTTTGTAAAAAACATTATTTTCTTTCAAGTATTTCAGTTCGAAATAGTAAATTTCGAAAATGGTAAGTTTCGCAACGTTATGTAATGTTGCAAAACTTGAATTTTTTTTTATTATTAGTTTTAAGAAACGTTAAATAACGTTTCTTCTTTTTTTGTAGGTTCAAGTATTTCTTTCGGCTTGGAAACTTCGAAATGACAACTTTCGAAGCAGTAAGTTTTATCACGAAACTTAAAAAATTTTTTTATTTTTTCTTAAAAAACGTTATACTAACGTTTTCTCTTTTTTTTGTAGGTTCAAGTGGAGAACTTCGAAACGGTAAATCTCCAAAGGTAAGTTAAAAGCGAAATTTTATTTTTTATTTATTTTTTTTTATAAGAAACGTTATTCTAACGTTTCTCTTTTTTTTTGTAGTTTCGTTCAAAACAGTAATTTTCGAAATGGTAGGTAACAAAACTTTTTTTTTATTTTATTATTTTTTATAAGAAATGGTCACGTTCTAATGTTTCTTATCTTTGTAGGTTTGTTTCGGCTTGGGAACTTCAAAACAGGGAATTTTAAATGGTAAATTTTGCGACATTTCATCGCAAAACTTAAAGAATTTTTTTCTTTGAGAAATATTATACTAACGTTTCTCTCTTTTTTTGTAGGTTCAAGTGTATTCAGCTGAAATGAAACGGTAAGTTTCGCATACTGAAACTTAATTTTATTATTATAACTTTTTACTTTTTAAGAAACATTATCTAACGTTTCTTCTTTTTTTTGTAAGTACTCTGAATTCCTTCTGATATTGGATTTCAGTTAGATTTCGAAGTACAGCAATTCGACATTTCGAAGGTATTAGAACTTTGAAATTATTAATTTTTGTTATTTAATGTAGCAAAACGTTGACTAACGCTTCGTTTTTCTGTTTTTGTAGGTTACAGGATGCCAAGACTCCCATTTCGAAGGTAAAGTTCAAAAAAATATATATATATTTTTATTAATTTATTTGACAAATGTTAACTAACGTTCGTATTTCTTTTTTTAGGAAATGAAAGCTGAAAATGAGTTCTGGACTTCTATTTCAAAGGTAAAACTTCGAAATTAATTTTTTTATTTTTTAATTTTAGTGAATGTTAACCAACGTTTATTTTCTTTTTTTTGTAGGTCTAGAGCATCGAAGATACGGTCTAGAACTCATTTTCGAAGGTAAACTTCGAAAAAAAAAAATTTTTTTTTTTAACGAACGTTTGCTAATGCTCAGTTTCTTTTTATAGATCCAGAATACCGAACGTACGGTCCCGGATTCCATTTTGAAGGTAACTTCGAAAAAAATAATAATACTATTATTATTATTGTGAACGTTAACTAACGTTCATTTTTATTTTTGTAAATCCAGACTTCTCCGGCTTCAGTTGGTCTTTTCAGCTTCTTGGACTTGAGTTCTCTTTTGTGAATCTCAATTTCAGCCTTCTGGATCCTTTCAGATGTCAACTGAGACAAATAAGTTTTGTGAACAAAAATCGTTACGAAACTTCTTTTTTTTTAAAGAAACATTAACTAATGTTTCTTATTTTCAATTTTGTAGGATTCACGAAGGCCCGAGGTTTCTGACTTCAAAGAAGTGGATAAGTTTCGTAATGATTTTTATTACAAGACTACATTTGTTTTTGTTTTTTTAAAAAAATGTTATATTAATGTTTCTTTTTTCTTTTATAAGTTTCGGATGACCGGAAATGTGGATTATTAGGTAAGCTTTAATGAATTTTCATTACGCAATTATTTTTTTTGCTTTTTCTTAAAGACTCATTATATTAACGTTTCTTTTCTCTTTTGTAAGTTCTCTCCGGCAGCTTTCAGCGGTAGTAATTTTGAAACTTTTTTTTGATTTTGTTGTTAAAGAAACGTTTTATTAACGTTTCTCTCTTTTTTTTGTAGATTCCTTCGGCTTTTAATTTTGGATTGGGATAACGGGTAAGTTTTGAAGTTACAACTTCGAAACTTTCAATTTTTTAGCTTTTATTTAATGAATGTTCACTAACGTTCATTTATTCTTTTTCAGGTACAGGAAGCCAAGGTCCAAAAGTAAGCTCCAGACCCCATTTTGAAGGTAAAACTTCAAAATTATTATATGTTTTTTTTAATTTTGAACGAACTGTTTACTAATGTTCGTTTTTTTTATTTTTTTTAGGTTTCAAGTGCAGCATTTCGAAGGTAAAATTTACCTTCGAAAGTTTCATTTGTTTTTTTAATAAACGAAACATTAACTAATGTTATTTTTTTTTTATTTTGTAGATTTTGGCTGAAGACTTCGATATTGGCTTATAGTAAGTTTTGAAGTTACAACTTCGAAACTTTTTTTTTTGCTTTTTTTTGTTAAAGAAACGTAACTAACGTTTCTTTTTTTCCTCTTTTGTAGGTTCCTTTGGCTTTTAATGTTCGGGTTGGAATACTGGGTAAATTTCAAAGTTACAACTTTGAAACTTATTTCAATTTTTTTTTAAAAAAAGAAAAAGAAACGTTCACCAACCGTTTCTTTACTTCATTTTTAGAGTCACCTTCAGAGTATTGGAATTTCTTTTAGAGACTCTTTAGCTTGGTGGATCTTGGACAGAATTTTGAGGTATACACTTCGAAATCTTTTTTTTTTGTATTTTTAACGAAACGTTTACTAACGTTTCTTTACTTTTTTTGTAGGACTTTCGGCTAGAATTTTTTGAGAAGGTAGATCAAAGAATATATTTTGAAGTTTTACTTCAATTAGAAATGTTTTACTAACATTTCTTTATTTTTTTTGTAGGGTTTGGGCTTTGACTTCTATTTTGATACTGTTTGGAACATTGAATACAAAATATTTGAAGGTATCCTTCGAAACTTTATTTTAGAAGTTTTTTATTAATATTTTTTAACGCTTCTTTCTTTCTTTATAGGCTTTGTTTCTCTGGCTCAATTTACAGCTTTGAAATCCTAATAAGTTTTCTTTAAGGTTTACCAGATATGGCTAAATTTTAATAGTTGTTTGTTGGAATCGAACTAACTGGACAATGTCCAAACCATTAACAACATGTAAGTTTGCGGTAAAGAATAGGAGGAATTTTGATTATTAGTACTAGTAATTGATTCATATTATTATTTGTAAATGCTTTAATAAATAAATAAAAAAGTTATCAAATATAATAATTGTGATTGTAAACCCATTTTGAGGAATTTCGAAGTTTTATTTTAGAAATTCTGCGCAGATTTTTAAAATCTTGAAGATTTGCACAGATTTTTGTAATTTTTTCTGTACAGCACAGCGGCAGGGTCGTAGAACTGTGCAGATCTTTGTGCTGTAGAACTGCGCAGATTTTTACCCTAAAAAGTTTGCTGATGAATTATTCAGTATATTGTATAATGGATATTTTATCATATAAAATTGAATATTCATTATAATACTTATATATAATCTAGACGTAGATCACGTTATTTAGTACATTACAATTTATTATATTATATAATGTATAATGCGTTACAAAAAAAATACTATTTAGTTTATATTAATAAAAGGATTTTATAATTTATCGCCATGGCGATATGTCGCAAGTATCACGTGCATGTCGATCATTTCCTTTTTTGGAATATTTGTGAAACCATTTTCACTAATTTTTGCAGGGAGCAAAATTTCCTTTTTTGGTATTCTGTGTAACCGTTAAAATATCACATGTCATCACACCCTAAGCTTTCAGTAAATCACTAAGTATTTTGGGGACGGAATTTTTTCGGTGAAAAAATCTTATTTGTCACTTTATTCGTCACACCACCAATTCCGGCCAACCTCCGTAATTCCGGTCAAAATTATATGACATTACACAAATTCCAAAAAAGGAAATTTTTCTCCTTGTAAAAATTGGTAAAAATGGTTTCACAAATATATTAAAAAAGGAAATGATCGACACGGCACGTGACACTTGCGACATATCGCCATGGTGATAAAAAACAAGACCCTTAATAAAACTATCAAGATTTGTTTGTCTTGCAGAAATAAACTGTTGTTTTGAAGCTTCCTTTTTTAACTTTCTAACAAATTTCAATTCTTCCTTTTTTATATTAAAAACATCTTCTTGTTATTCCAAATATAAAATAATTTTATCATAAAATCCAATAGCTTCATTATGAGTAATAAGTGGTAATAAATAAAGGATCCAAATCTTCTATTTCTTTCTCTTGATTATCATTATCATTATTAGAAAGAACTGACTTTAAAATCTCTTCGTTTGATATCATATCTGTTGTGATTTCAGAATCATCATATTGAACATATTCATCAGCAGAAAAGGGATTTTTAAAATCAAGTTTATTGATCAATTCTTGAATTTCATCCAATTCTCCTATATGTGTAAGATGAATCTGTCTTTCAGCTTCAATATCCATATCAGCTTCAATATCCATATCAGTTTCATTATCCATATCAGTTTCATTTTCCTCATTTTTTGGCAAAATATCCGCCTTTAACCAACAGTTTTTGATTGTATTTTGTGTAACATTATTCCATGCATATGCAGTGTATTTAATACATTTTTTGATATTAATTTCAGCGGGTTCAATGCCATATTCATTATAGTTATCAAAAGCTTTAACCCGATTTTTTAAAAACAACTTTTGATATTGTGCCTAATTAAAAAAAAATATAATTAATTTAATTAAAAATTCTTAATTATATATTAAAAATATTATATTGATAAAATAAATAAATTACCTTAAAACTATTAATGATTCCTTGATCGCACGGTTGCAAGTGTACCGTAGTGTTTGGAGGAAGGTGCTCAATTGTAATATTAGTGAGATGTGTATTGTCATATAAGGCATGGGTTGGTGCATTGTTAACAAGAAGGAGGATGTTTCGACCTAATGTTCTCATTCGAGCATCAAGATTTTTAAGATAATCATTCCAAATAGATACCTGCATCCAACTTTTTGAATTCCAATAATAATTTACTGGAAGTGTATTTTTGTTGATACCTTTAAGGGCTCATGGATTTTTATATTTGTGTATAAATAATGGGCACATTTTTTCACTTTCAGTTGCATTACAGATAAGCAAAACAGTTACACGATCTTTTGATTGTTTTGTTCTAGTAACGGGACCATTTGATATTGTATAGTTAGATTTCATTTTCCAGAAAAGGCCCATTTCATCACAATTAAAAATATCTTCAGGGGCATAATTCTTTAGAGTTTGACGAAGATTTTCACGTATTGCATCAAGATCTTGAAGTAGCGCACCTGCTGCTTTCCCATGTATATTATATTTTTTAAGATTATGCCGCTTCTTAAAATTATCAATCCACCCGGTCGATCCTTTGAATTTTTCTTCTTCACATAAAAAAGCAAATTCTAAAGCCTTAATTTTGAGAATTTCATCACTAATATTAAGACCAACTTGAAGGGCATTTTCTACCCAAAGAGATAAAGCTTCTTCAATAATAACGAATGGAAGTTTTTTTTACGCCTCAAACTAGCTTGATGTGAGTTATTAAGATCAACAGAAAGCCATCGGTCTTTTGCTTTTAAAATATCACTAATCATCCCCTCACTAACCTCATATTCATTAGCCAACTCCTTTTATTTTAAAAAAGGCTTAGATATTTTCCTTAAACAGATTTCTTTCTTTTGTGCTGCAGTAAGAGACTTACGTTTTTTGGGAACTTCATCATTATATTGTTTTTTAGTGGTTACTTTTGGCATATTAAAAATATGTGAGGCGAAGCAAAAAATGAAGTTGTGAGAATAATAAGATGCGAAACACGAACTCCTATCATTATTATTTAAGAAAAATGGTTGAAATTACTACATTTGAAAAAAATACCATGTAAAATTAATGACAAATTGTCTTTTATGATAAAATTCATTTCGCAAAATTCTTTGTTGTAATAAAAAAAAAATCGCTATAAAAAAACTTCGTTACAAAAAGATTCATTTTATATATGTTTGTTCTACATTTTACTTCGTTAAATGGTGTACAACATTTAATTAGTAAAATTCAGTATAAGGCGATTTTTTAATATATTAAAATTGGAACAATACTGAAGATCTGTTATATTAAGAAATTTGTTAAATCAAACTTCGTTATAAAGTGAGTAGACTGTATAAGAGTGCAACATATTGCAGATATGATAAAAAACAAACCTCATATAATAATTTCTGATATACTAAAAATATATTATCAGATATAAAAATTATACAATCTTTATATTAAAAATTATTATATTAAAATTATGCAGAAATCATAAAATTTTGCTATATGATTTTTATGCAATTTTTAGCACATTTTTTTGTATAGTGAAATGTATAGAATATAGGATAAGTGCTAGAAAAAAAGACTAAATAAATAATGAAATCCATTGTCTAATTAAGTCCTTTTTCTAGCATTCATCCAATATATGCAGAAATTATACAGAAATTATATAAAAATTAAATATATTTGAATATTTTTTAAATAAAAATTGTATAGCATATTTTCATATGATAATTAATTTGTTAAATTAATATTTTAATATAATTTAAGATAGAACTTCAGAAACTATATAAAAGTTGATATAAAAATTGAATTTTTTATATAAACTTTACCAAATTCCTATTGGATAATAATAGTTAGTCAAAAAAGAAAAAATTTAACAAAATTGGTATTATCTTCCTTTTAAATATATAATTTATCCACTTTTAATAATAATTTGCAAAATATTTTCTTATAACTTTATGTATTTTAATTGCAACCTATCTATAAAGTTTTCAGGGTTTTTTAAAATATTATTGATATAAAATGATATTCTAATGCATTTATTAAAGGAACTGATATTATATAAATTAAAATAACTATTATAATTTACCTGCTTTTACTAATATTATAATTAATAATAAATGAAAGAAAAGCTGAAACATATAATATTACATTCTAATAAATTATGTTTCACTAAAGTAAGTTTGAGTTTTATTATTTTGTTTGTTTATTTATTATTATAAAAACTAATTAATTTTATCTAAAATAAAGCTTTTAATGCTATTTAATATAAAAATTACTGGACATAAAGAATAATATGATTTTAAAAATAATAATTCACATAAAATATAATTATCCAGATATGAAAAGTATCTCAATATTTACTATTATAGCAGTAAATTTTATTGTTAAACAAGTTTATATTATTTTCCAATTTGGTAAATCTAATGAGTATTTTATAAATTTATTTATATTTTAAAAATATAATTTAATTAGATATAAAAAATAAGTAATTTATAAATATAAAGTATAAACAGTAAATTTATAAAAAAAAAATATTTTTTTGAGCTAATATATTTTTTTAATATTCATATTAAAAATATATTTACAAGATAAATAATAGAGAAAATTTTTATGAAATATAAAATTCACTAAAACAAAATGTTAAACAATATTTAAATAATCAATGAATTGTTCAATTCAATTAACAAGAATCTTAGTATGAAGAATTTTATGATCAATAATTATATCAGCATAATAATAATTATTTTGTTTTAAACAAATTAACACTTAAATAATCTTATGATAAACTTTGATTTCTAAATGCTTTTATATTGCTCATAGATTAATAATGTATGATAAATATATCTAAAAATAATAGATGTTTAGCAAATTATTAGACATTTTAAGAAAAGTTAATAATGTTTTCTCATTATTTATGTTAACCTTTATGAAGTTTATAAATTGATATTATGAAAAATATTTGTGCAACTAATATTTTCTCAATTTTTATGTGATCACAAAGTTAATCAGGTATTTTACCTAAATACATATTATTATCTTTTAAATATTTTTTTAACTTTTTTTCTTATGATAACATCGGCATTCCTCTTCTATAATTACAATTAATGAAAAACTTTCATTGTATATCATGCAGAGCGAATGTTTAAATTTATTAACTTTGTTACAAAATTTCTTTAGAAAATCTTGCTCAAATTTACCAAGTATATTAGTATTGAGATATATATCTGCATTAGCACTATTATTTTAAGACTTTGCTGCAAATTTTATTATTGCAAATTCAAGTTTTAGACTATTGTATCTTGAATATTCTTTAGGTACTTTTTTCATTTACGATGATAACTAAGATGGTCTACATTGTTCATCCATTTCCATTGCTAACTTTATATGCTTTCATTCTTTGTTACATGCAGTATGTGCCTTTCACTCTTCAGTATTTACATTTTTCCTTACTCTTTTTTGCTGCATATTTTCATGTTGCTTTGTAAGGTTAACTAGATGTTTCATTCTCTCTAGCTTTACACTTTCAAAGTGTGTTTGACACAAAATTTTTTCACTTAACAGTAATTGTATAACGATTGTCTGGAGCAAATGCGAAGGACACTATATGTATATATATTGAGTAAAATGAATTGATCATGTGAGTTTCTCTGTCCCTCCTGTGACATTATTAAATATGTGTCACTTAAATTTTTTAAACAAGATAAAAATAAATTTGTAATACATTGATAAACAAGATAAGTGTAAACTGAAAATTAAAATTTTTTTCGCTCCAGACTCACAATGGTTTCTGTTTTCTAGTAATAGTTAAACGTATTGATATGATTCATTATTCTGTTACGATTTTTAAGCCAATCATATTTAAGAAAAGGGGGAACAGGTATACCCGGAGGTACGGGTACAGGTCATGTTATTACAGAATAGTTCCGAAATTAAGCAACCTCGAAAATAAGCAGCCCTGGCCCGCATTATGGCGAGTTTGACTAGAATTATGACCACTTTGGGCGGAATTAAGTTCAAAAATCGTTGCTTAATTTCGGAACTATACGGTAAATTTGTGGTAACGTAAAGCAAAAATTATTGGCTGAAAAGTGTTGAAAATTAGCCAATGGACGGATTTTTACTTATGCATGACAATTTTTTTCTCACATAATTGTGATAATGGCTTCAGTAATAGAATGGGTTGAGGAAAAGATAAAGAATAAATATATCCAATACTTTGAATATGATAAATTTAGTCAAATCGTCGAAATTGATAGAGGTTTCGGTAAAACGAGTAAAGCAATTTTTGCTAATATGGGATTGGTCGTACTAAAAATTATTTTTAGTATTGATTCAAATGTTGGAGAATATGAACTTATTAAGGCTAATCATGAGTTTGTCAAGGAAGTAGGAATCGCTTTTTTTATGTTGTACAGTATATTAGCTTGATATTCATAAAATAAGATTAATTTTTTAGTTAGAACTCTTTCGCGAGATTGATTATCATCAAAACATCAATCGTATTTTGGGAATAACAAAAGGTTTATGTTAAGAATTTTTTCTAATAATTTACTTATACAGTTCAATCTAACTTATTTGTATTTAAAATTATAAGGTTCCGAGTATTATATATTAGTGTTAGAATATGCCAATGAAGGGAATTTAAGAGATTATTTGAAAAAAAAATTTACTTCCTTGAAATGGAATGATAAAATTCAAATGGCATCGGATATAACTAATGGATTGAAATTTTTACACTCCAAAGATATAATCCATAGGGACTTGGTTGGTAAAGGAGTGTTTTCTTTATAATTTTTTGTTCGTGATTTTGTTTTCGATGATAATTTAATAAATATTGTCAATCATTTTGTAGCACTCACACAATATATTAGTGAATAATGGAAAATTATTAATTGCAGACTTTGGATTATTTAAAAAGTTGGCAGAAGCCACGACCAGTAAAAAGGAGATGGTAGAATATATTGATCCACAATGTTTTAGGCATGTCGACTATAAAATAAATATAAAGTCTGATGTCTATAGTTTAGGTGTTTTATTATGGGAAATTTCAAGTGGACGTCCTCCTTTTTCTAACTATTCGCAAGATAAACTTTATCATCTCATTAAAGATGGTCATAGAGAAGAATCAATCAAGGGTACGCCTCTAAAGTATCAAAAACTTTATCAAGAATGTTGGGATAACGAACCAAAATCAAGACCCGATATCGAAGAAGTGCATGAAATTTTATGTCAATTTAATACAGGTACAAAAGTAATTTAATGTAAACAATGAATTTAACGAAAAACTGATGAATATAAATTAAATATAGAAAAGCTCGAGCTGGAAAAAAATCGGTATACGGATTGGTTAGAAAAATCAATTGCCGAAGAATTTATCACATATTATGAATGTTCGGAATTTAAAAACCCACAAACAATAGGGAAAGGTTCATTTGGAAATGTCACTCGTGCTAATTGGAAAAATACTAATAAATATTTTGCCTTGAAAAGTTTCAATGATGATAAGACAACACTAAAGGAAATCATTAATGAGGTACGAATTATAAATATATTAATGTAAAAATGTTTCAAAAATTTTTATTTTTTAAATTCTTTGCAGATAAAATTGCAAAAGAAAGTTGATTTTCATGAAAATATTTTACGATTCTATGGAATTACAATAACAAAAAAAGCTGGTAAATCTACATATAATTACATTATTTCTGCTTTGTTTTTAAAGAAAAATATATTTTAATAATAAATAATTTTTTTTAACATTACATTTAATATAATTCAAGAATACGCATTGGTTTTGGAATATGCTGATAGTGGTACACTAAAGACTTATTTGCAGCATCATATTAATGAACTTGGATGGGATGATAAATACCAGTTTGCATTGCAGCTAGCAAGTGCAGTAGCGTGTATACATGAATGTGATATTATTCATTGTGATTTGGTATAATAAGTCAGATTTTATGATTTTTAATATTTGGTTTTAGCTGATTAGTAATAAAGTTTTTCATTTAATTAAAATAGCATGCTGACAATGTATTTGTACACGAGAAAGAGTTAAAACTAGCAGACTTTGGTTTATCAAGGAAGATTGCTGCATCAAGTAATCTAAAAGTATTTGGAGTGATACCTTATATCGATCCAAAAAGGTTAAGTGATCAGCAAAATTATAAATTAAATAAAAAGTCTGATGTATATAGTGTTGGTGTTCTAATGTGGCAAATTTCAAGTGGATATCAACCATATCCATCATATGATAATTATGACGTAAGTTTAGCCATATCAATAATAAATGGACGAAGAGAAGAAATGATTGAAGGAACTCCTGCTGAATATAGTAAATTATATACAAGTAAGAAATATTTTATTATTTAATTAGTTAATTAATTAATAATTGAATTTTATTGATTTATTTATTAGAATGTTGGGAATATGAACCAGAAGAACGTCCAAATATGCAAGATGTTGTTTCAACTCTTAAAGCTTTGATCTCTCCTGAAAAAAATCATACAACCATCGATGATGTTAATAAAGAAGGAAATATCTCATTAGATGTTATCAATAAAGAAGGAAATACCTCATTAGAAAAATGTAAATCAATTCCAAAATTGAATGAAGAAATTATAGATATAAATAAGAGTTTATCAATAGGTTCAGGTATTATCTTATTAAATAATATAGAGTCTGAGAGCAATTCGAGTTTGCAATATCAAGTATCTATTGGTCAATCAAAAATGTCAGGTAAAGTAATTTATATTAATGTGTTAATATTTTAGAAAAAAAAAGTGTAAATTGAAATTAATTTACAGAAGAATGTTGGGATAGCGAACCAAAATCAGGAACTGATATTAAAGATATACAATCTCAACAATTTAATGTACACAATATTGATAACAAAGGTAATTCGAAAGTTAATGATAATGACGACTTAACTATTTCTTCTGATTATCAAAATCCAAATTTAATAAGAATGAATTTATACTAATAATCTGCCATGGTATTAAATCAGATACGATTTCAGACATTTCAAGGAATTTATTTAGCCATTTATTCAGTAAACTAAAATTAAAAGATCAAGATTGGTTTAATGAAAAATATTCGGAAAAAGAAAATATAAATATTACTGGGGGTAAAAAATTAAAGCTTAAAGGTTTTTTGAAAATAAAAGACTTTACGAAGTTAAAAAGTATTATTTTGAAGAATTTTGAGTTAAACAAATTGGAAATTAGTGGTTGTTCTCAACTTACTAAGGTTGACTTATCGGAGCTTTCTAAGCTTACGAATTTATCCGTAACTAAATGTCCACATATAACCACGCTTAATTATTCAACCGGGTTAACTACTTTGGAAATAAATGATTCTCAACTTAAAGAGATTGACTTGTTAAAGCTCACCAAACTATCTTTAACTGGCTGTCAAAAACTAACCAGGCTTGACTGTTCATCAAGTGAGTTAACTAGTTTAAAAATAATTAATTGTTCTCAACTTAGTAAGATTACTGACAAGTTTAAATCTAAGCCTAAGAGTTTATATGTGAGAGGTTATTCAAATCTATCCACGCTTGATTGTTTAGAAACTGGCTTTGCTAGTTTGGAAATAAATGGTTGTTCTCAACTTAATGAGATTGATTTGGCAAAAATTCCTAAAATTACGAGTTTATCTATAATTGACTGTTCAAAACTAACCAAGCTTGATTGTTCATCAACTGGGTTAACTAGTTTGAAAATAAGTGGTTGTTATCAACTTGAAGAGTTTGATTTGCCAAAACTTCCTAATCTTACGAGTTTATCCGTAACTGACTGTCGAAAATTGACCAAGCTTGATTGTTCTAAGAGTAAATTAACTTATCTGGAAGTTAGTGATCTTACTGAGCTCAATTGTTCACATACTTCAATTGAAGAATTAAGTCTTAATCTTTGTCCATATATTACCAGACTCGATTGTTCTAATAACAGTAAACTTATTAGTTTAGATGTAAGTAACTGTTTCAAATTAGGATTTATTAATTGCACTAATAGTAAGTTAGCTAGTCTTGACCTAAGCTATTGCCTCGAACTTAAAAATATTGAACTTCCTGGCGTGGTTATTGCTCGAAAAAAAGAATATATTAAGAATATATTAATAGTTGGTCGCACTGGTGGTGGTAAATCCACGTTAGCCAATGTACTAACTAACACTAATGAATTCAGGGAAAGCGCATACGCGGTTAGTGAGACTAAATTTTTCAGGAAAAAAGAATTTAAATGGAAGGAAATTAATTTTCGTGTAATTGATACTATTGGAGCTGGTGACACTAAGCTAGATATAAGGGACGTTTTATACAATATAGCTGATGGAATCTATGCAATGCCGGAAGGCATAAGTCAAGTTTTATTTGTAGTTGATGGAAAGTTCACAAAAGAAGAAATAGATACGTTCAATATGATTAAAGATTCCATTTTAGAAATTAAAATTCTTGATTATGTCACTCTTGTGAGAACTAAATTTAGTAACTTTAGAAATAGAGAAGAGTGTAAAAAAGACATAGATAAAATGCGTGAAGAAAATGAATTAATTGCTGATATAGTTGATTCATGTAACGATGTCATTCATGTAGACATTCCTCCGATAAATATTGAACTAATTGAAGAAGATGATGATGATTATATCACCCAAATTAAAATAAATAAAAATGATAGAAAAAAGTCAAGAAAACTGCTACTAGACTACATGGAGAACGTACGTCCAGTACAAAAAAATGAATACTTTAAATTAAAAACGTGGGATGAATTACATGAAAGTATTCGTGAATATGTAAAATATAAAGATGATGCACAAAGAAGATTGGAAAGAGATCCAGAACTTGTAGCAGTTTATAATGCGTCTAAAGAAATTTGTTTAATTCTTTAATGACAAAAGTTTAACAATGTATGTAAAATTATCTTTCAATATCAATTTGTAAGTCCAATGCCAATATTGGTGTGTGCAGTATAAATTAAAAAAAAATTTATTAAATCATGTTTCACAAGTTTTATCATCTTTTTGGATTTACACATCACTTAAAGTCCTAAAAATCAATTAAAATTCTGATAGACTTACTTTTATAGTGTTCCAATCCATTAACCTGCTATCCAGATTTTTCAGTATCTGATGGTTAAACGGGTATAACGGAAACATGTCATATACAGAGGCCTATGTACAGTATGTATATACAGTGGCCAACATATGATATGTATGGTCATTTTACTATACTGTAGGGTGGAGTGATGTATACTGTAGGGTGATGTCTACTATACATTGACCACTATATGTACATACATAGGCCTTTGTATATGACATGTTTTCTATATGATCTGGTTAAACAGATGACAGATATATTAACAGATCAGGTATTTCAAATAATGGATAACAGATAAATTTAACATTATCTACTGGTTATTATATTTTTATAACAAATCCTTTTATCCATCATTTCAAGCCTATGACACACCATTTCAGACTAAGGTCTGTTAATGTACAGATAAATTTTTACAGTTATCTTTTGTCATTTTTTGGTAATTTTTCATGAATGAACTGTAATATTTTGCATATATTTATGGAATGCCAAGCTGAACAGAAGTTTAATGTAAAAGTTAAATCATTTGATGTTTAAGTTTAACTGCAAAGTTCAAATAATTTTCTGTAACCACCAAACAATTTGACTTTACAGTCAAATCCTTTGTAATACTGCCAAACAGCTTAACTTTACAATCAAATTTTTGCCAATTCTGTCAAACAGTTTGACAAAGTAAAAATAATTTTCCATATTTAGTTAAAATTCAAATAGTGTAACCTTATAAAAGAAATTCTTTTTTTGGAATTTTGGAAGTCATGTGTAATCCCAAAAAGGAGATATATTTCCTTTTTAGGGTCATCTAAAGTGGAGGTAAATTACGTGACCTTAAAAAATTTGATTAGATTTTTTATAATCAAAGATTAATGTAAAACTTTAAATTTATAAAATGAATGTATTTTAATTTGTTTCGCAAGTTTACTTAAGGAAAGAAAGTGGATTTTGAATATCATTTTTGACTTTACATATAAATGAATGAATTTTGATGATTATAATAAAAAATGGATACCAAAGATGAAAAAAGTCGAATAAATCAAAAACAGCATTCATAAACCCCACTCTGTGCTCTAAATAAAGTTGCAGAGCAGACTTAAATACACCTAGTATGTATGATTTAAAAAGGTTTTATATATAGTAGAAAGTTTTGTTTAGTAAAAACAAAATTTTTCAAAGTCATATGATTTGCCTTCACTTTAGACATCCCCTTTTTTAGGAAAATTATCAAAAAATTTGCATTTAATGATAAACACTTTGCATTTAATAGCAAATACTATGCAGATTAATGCAAAATTTATTTATTTTAATGCCAAATACTTTGTAGTTTAAGATGTTCAAGATTAAATGATATGACATTTAATATTAAATGATTTAGCTTTTACGTTGAACTTTTATCCAGCCTGGCATTCTATATATGGACAGACCTATAGCAAAAGGTGGAGCTCAGATAATCATGTGATTTTGGAAATAATCACACTTTAATATTATTGGTTAATTTAATAAATTATAATTTATTCCATCATT
>JADRCO010001109.1:0-22492 GCA_021464525.1 Rhizophagus sp. LPA8_4_AMF
ATTTCCATAAAAACATATATTTTAAATATAAACCAAGCATTTTTTTAAAAAAATTTATGAAAAAACTTTCTTAATTTTTTTTTGATTTTTTATTACTCCTATTATGTAAATTATTTTTAAGTTTTGAGCTTTATAAATATTATATTAAATATTTAAATATGATAGAACCAATCTCAAAGTTCTTTCAGTAAAAATTTCAAATGATTTGGCTGAAAATTGATGGATTTACCTATATGAGGACATCCACATTTGGGAATCACAAAATAGCTCACTCCTTATTATCTGGATCATGAATTAAAATAATTTTTAAATAACTGAGTTAAAAATTAAAATATTAGCTAAAATTGGTTATAATTTTGGTCAAAATTAAATTTTTTATCAAGTAATCTGTTCAAAAAGGACCCTGCTTACTTCTAATAGAGGTCACCCACAGGCCTAAGGTAAAAATTATATGTAAAAATTTGTAAAGATCCTACTTTAAATAGATAAATTAAATCTAAAAAAGAAAGGTTGTTATGATTTTTTTCCTTTTTAGACTTATTAACCAATAGAATTAAGAATTAAAGTAAGGTAAAAATTATTAGTAAAAGGTCAATTTTCTACAGTGACCTTTATTATAAGTAAGCGGGGTTCTGTTCAAAAACTATCTAATAAAAAAAAGATTTTGATTTTAGATAAGTTTTGGATAAATTTTGAACAAATGTTCAAAATATCTAATTGTTTAATTACCTAACATTACCTCAGATAATTAATATTTCACTTCATATATTTTATACATATAACGATTTTAATTTAGCTTTGATTTGAGATAAAAATCAATCTGAAGCATAATATATATATTTATACTTGATAAAAAAATAAAATACAATGTCATTTATATCAGGTATTATTTGCATATACTACAAATATTGGAAAATATAGTTGTATATAAGCAATAATATGATGGAATAATGTTTCATAAAAATTTGACAAATCCAATTTCAACTGTTTCATCCTGTCCTATTCAAAGACGCAAATCCTGGCTAAATAAATGCCAGTCAGCATTACAATGATTACAAATTCTAATTTAGGCCAAAAATTTAAAAATTATCAACATTTTTATAAACCAATTTCATGATTTATTGCAAAATTTTGTGAAATGCAAAAAATCATCGTCCCTACCTCGGAATGAGGAATAAATTTTCCCTTTTATAAATTAGTAATCATTTTATTACTGTATATACTTTATTATATTATATATTATAAAGATTGTTTAATTTTAATATGGGGTTTTTTTCAAATGATGAGTGGTTTATAGAATAATAATATTATATTAGTTAATTAGTTATTTTTACTTGTAGTATTAGACAATTTTACTGATATAATAATCTTATAAATGTGCTGCAGAAATTAAAAAAAATATATAATTATTTTTTAATAATAAAATTAATTTAGTATTAGATTTATTTTATTAAAAAAATTAAATAGTTACCAAATATTTTTAGTTAAATAAAATACAAAAATTATATATAATAATATAATATCATTTATTTATTATTTATATTAATACATTTTCTTTTGAATAAATTATATAATACCAGCTAAAATTAATAAATATGATGATATTTGAAAAAGAATATGAAAAATAGATTTTTTACAATAAAAAAATTTTGGTTTTAAAATATATACAAAAAATAAAAAGAAAGAATATGATATAAGTAGTAAAAGGATAATAATAACAACATATGTTATAAATAATTTATTTTTAATATAAATAAAACTATATTTCACTATTCAAAATACATTTTTTTCATTTTTTTGAAAACTTAAAATAATTAAAATATTATATTTTAAATTCTACTACTACTTTTAAAATAGAAATTATAATTGAAATATTACTATATAATTTTAAATCAGATATTTTGCTCTGAATTCAGAATATTTATAATATTATTTATTTATTTTTTTTTATCTAAAATAATTTATTATTAAGAAAATTTATTATTATTTAAATTATTATACTTTAATTTATTTTTTTTTTTTGTTTACTCTTAAGAAAAGTGATAAACTTAATTAAAAAATTAAATTTTTATATAAGCCACCATGATCCATCTGATTAGCAAATGTTTTTGTAAGTATATATATATTTCAGTTTATTTAAAAGAACTTTTATAAATAAATATAAAAAAATCACTGTATATTTTCATTTATTTTTATATTTATTAGTTTATTCATTATAAGTTTTATTTTATATTCATTAATTTAAATAAAAAATTATTTTATAAACATTATTTTTTAAAAAAATATTGTTTATATATTTGCTAATTAGAATTTGAAAAGAATATTTATTAAATAAATATCTAATTTATTGTATTTTAGATATATAGATGCATATTATTACTATTTAATTTTACCCCTGTATTTTACAAAGAATGATTGTATAATAGATTATTGATCTTTAAGAAACTGTTTCTAAGAGTAAAAATCAGATTAATAAAAATATTGAATATTTGTTTACAATCTTGATTTCTGAATTCTGATGCGTTTCAAATATATAACATAGAAACACTATCTTTTATTCTATTGATGAGCAATTATCCAGACCTCTTGCTTTGACTGATAATAGCAATAACAGAAATTTATATTCTTGTTTGATAATTATCAACAATTTTTGTTAAATTATTCGATCATTTGTGGCAGAGTGATTTCATAATGCAGCGCCAAAAAACTGAATTAGGTTGATCAGGTGATTTGTCACACAATGACATTATTTTCATTTAATTTCAATGCGATACTAGTACATTATAGATTAATTACGTTAATTACGTTAATTACATCAAAGGAATATCACTAAAAGATTACATGATAAAGGGTGACAGGAAACAGTAGGTATAGGTATAGTTGTAAAGTAAGGATGTAAAAAAATGGAAATCCACCATTACGAAATATATATATATATATATATATTTTGGATTAAATTTAATAAACTTAAATTTTAATATTAGCTGTTATAGTAATTATTAAAAAAAAATCAATATTCAATCTACAACAATCATTTGAGAAATTTGAGAAGATTTTTTAAAAAAGTAATTTTTGTAAATTTTTAAAGTTTTGTCAAGTATTAAAGATCTGGAAAATGGACAAAACTACCTGAGATAGAAATTTTTCCTTACGACGACGCAAGTGATGGTATTACCCTCTCTTTCAATGCGGGACTATCCAACCATTGAGAACATAAAAATCATTTAATATTATTAAGAGATTTGCTAATTAAATCCCTGGATTAAAAAAACATTAAACATTGTTAAGATAAATACTCTTTTTAACCGAAAAGAAACGTTTAAATTTACCTTATGTTAAAGTGAAATTTATGGCCTAAACAAAAAAAAAATGTAAAAGATAAAAATGATATGTTTGATAGTATTAAATGTTGTGCATATAATGGTAAAGCTGAAATTAAAATAATTTTTTTTATCGGGATTTTTATTAATCATTCAGATTAAATCATTAATTAATCTGGATGATGGATTTCACCCGGATCGAAGCACTACTTGAGAAGTCATTAAGTCCTAGCTCGAATGTTGTTGCTTGTTAATTCAAAATTTTCGTACCAATTAGATCTTTCATCGTAAACTTATTATCAAATTATAATGCTCCCTTATAAATGTCTCGTTGTATAAATCAGTGGAAATATTCTGATATGGTCAGTTATGTAGTATATCAGATATATATCTTATAATTATTATTTCTACCATGATGGAAACACATGAATTACCATTGTCCAGCGGTAGAAAAAAAATATATTTTAAAGTATTGAAATCTTTACATTTCTAATCATTTAATGATTTTTTTTCGATTTCTGTCCTAAATAAATACGCGATCTTTAAATTTTTCTTTTTGCTACCTGGTAACAATCAATTAGGTTAAGCAAAAACAACGGAGTTAATCACTTGATCGAAAGTAACAATTTTTTTTTATTGAAAACTTACTTAAAAATTTAAATAACATACCATGTGTGTGTGAGAACTGAAGGGAAATAGATATTTTTCCTTAAGATGACCTAAACGGCTATTGTAGGTGTTTAAGAAATATGCCATCACATCGATGGTATTACCCTCATTTTCAAATGTAGTATATGATGCAGGAGTTAAGTTGATATTATTTCGTCCTTTTGTTGTGTTGACAAAAGTTTATTAAACATTAATCATGAAAAGAGTATCATTGCTAAATTCTGACTGGCAATGCTTAAAATTTTCTACTACGTTATGTACGTTAATCACGTCCTTGTTAAACGAGTATAATTAAAAAATGCTCGAGAGGGGATGCCTGGCGGATTGCAGGTACGTCAGGTATAAATATTTCTTTATTGAAAAAAAAATTAATAATTAGAAATATAAAGATCTTAATTTTTTTTAAAAAAAGGAAACTTTTTAAAAATTTACCTCGATTATAAAAATGTGAGAAGAAAGGTAAAGCAAAAGATCTTGTGATGTTTTCAGGTTTGTATCGATCTTGGCCCAAATTACCAAGCAAATTAGGTTGCTCAGGACATTTTCCCGCTGGACGTTTATTACGTGTTCGTGCATAACTCTGGCCAAGCCTGTCGGGAAATCATCCGTTGGGAAATCGTGCCGTAACCTTTGGTTGACGTTATATCACTAGCAGGTTCATCCTTTCGCGCGTTACCAAAGTCTATTGCCATTAGACATGAAAAGGAATTCAAATTAAAGTTGATACACTATAACTCATTTTCTTTTTTAAGAAATAAAATTTCATTATCCTATTGAAAATTTCCCAAAAAAATAAGTGAAATTATAAAAAAGTCATATTATATGACTATAGTCCAAAATATGGTGTACTTATAAAGGGAAATCTTATAGAAGGGTTTGGCTTTATACGATAAATTATAAAATATAAAAATTTTCATTTGATAAGAAAGTGAATTGTGTAATTGCGTTATTTACGTCCTTGTTAAAAGGAATACAATTAGAACATGTATGAGAAAGGATGGCTGAACCTTGGCAGGTACGCCATGTACAAATATTTCTATATTGAAGAAATAATAAATATAAAGATCTTATTTCATTAAAGTAAAAACATTTAAAAAATTTACCTCTTGTTGATCGTTAAAGGTAAAATTTACATGAAAATGCAAAGAGAAGAAAGGCAAAGCACCAGAATTTTGTGATATTTTCAGGTCTAGACCGATTTCTTCACTCTCATATTACGATATAAACATTGTCCAAAATTATCAATTTTTTTAAATTAAAAATATACATATGTATATTTGACCCAAATCAATTACTTGTTGTCAGATAAAAAATACAAATTCTTGGGTTGATTTTACGATATAGTAGTTCCATCCTTTCGGCCATCTTCAATAAATTACGGTATTTACGTTCCTTGTTAAACAGGAGATGTTTCGGCGGGTACGCCAGGTATAAATATTTCTCTATGGAAAAAAAAAATTATTAAATATTAGGAATATAAAGATCCAATTTCTTTAAAAATAAAAAGAAACACGTAAAAATTTAAAATAACATACCCCGTGTAAATTGTTAAAGGTGAAATTTACAGAAAAATGAGAGAGCTAACTCTCCTTGTGATATTTTTGTGCTTGTAACATTCCCTAACTGATTCATTATTGTAGTTACCAAGCGATTGATACGTTACTGATAGGATTTGTTGTGCTACCAAAGTCTATTGGTCATTAGACGTAAAAAGTACGTCAATAGTAAATGTTGCTAACTATGTTAATTGTTTTCTGAATAATTAATTATCAAGTAAATTTATCAATATAACAAAAATTGTGTAGTCGACAATTAGGTTAAAGATGATATAAAGAAAAAATAAGATAAATATAAAAATGTGTATTTTAAAAAGTATTAAGAGTTAAAAAATTTTTCTTCTGGATAATAGATTTCTTTCCAATTCGACAAACGTATAATATACTTTACGTTATTCACGTTAATTATGTCATTGTTAAAAGGAATATTACTATACTACCAATTTTTTCTATTATTCGTGAAAATTTTTAAATGAATAGAAATTAAAAATGTCAAAAAGTTAATGAATAAATAAAACTATACTAATTATTTTGTTGAAACTTGGTGAAAATAGGCACTCGTCATAATAAAGTAAGGGTAGGTAAAAAGAAAGGTTGGGAACAATGAGTAAAGAACCCAAAACCAAACTATCAAAGCGCAAAAGAAATTTTTGTACTGAAAAAAAAACAGTTAGAAACAGTTAGAAAATAAATACATATAAAATATTTTTTTTTGTTTTTTTAAAAAAAGATCTGGACAGAAAATTTTCAAACAACATACCTCATATCGGTTGTTAAAAGTGAAATTTCAAATAATGAGAAAAAAGACGACTTGAACCTCCTTCTTGAACTATGCATATAACATAGGAGGGCCAAGTCATGTACGGTAAAAAAGGAGAATTAAGAAAAAATACAGCACTGATAAAGTATTGATAAAGTTGGATATGTGTAGATGTTTCAGTAAACATGGTTCCACAATCACGTGATTTTTCGCTAAAATGTAAAAAAAAAAAAATGGTCGTAGAAATTTTTAGAAAAAATTCAAGAAAAATGATTTTGAAAAAACGTTGATAAGTTATAATAGACTAAAATTTGAAAAATTTAAAATAATGAGCTTTTCTAGTATAAAACATAACATCTAACATGAAGAAGAGCTTCGGCTCTTTGTGTGCAGATCATATACCAAAGAATCGGTATACCAAGTACCAAGTACGGTCAACAAGAATAGATTATCGAAATTCAAAATTTCGTTGTTTCCGTAAAAGTATTTATTTAAGATTAGTAAACATGCATCATCAAACAGATTTTTGGTACGGTAAGTAAGTATATCATATTCTTCATATCGATTGTTAGTTGTTAGTATTATATTGAACCCTAAATTAACTAAATTTTGAAACACAAATAAAAGGACATAAAAGGACCTTTTTCTTCATATCTTGTATGCATTATCATGCTATTATTGTCCTGATATAATCGGAGCTTTGATTTGTTAAACGGAGTTTTGGTTGATCAAGTGCCAAGTTTGCAAATTGGTGGAATACAATGATGCATCATTTGATAAACCTGCATATTTTTTACAATCGCGGCATTTAAATTATTGATTGAAATAATCCTCAATTTTAATGGTGGAAACACTATTAGCATATGACAAGATTTATTTATGGAAAAATTACGTCCATAAAGTACTTAAATCGTTTAGGAGAATTGACTTTCAGTATCGCTTTTGGCTAAATTGATTGAAATTGTTTGTTTCATAATATAAATGAATAATATGTTTTTTATTAACACAAATTTAGGGATTATGAAGATTATGAAGCGGATATGTAAAGTTAGACGGAAATCACGGAATTATGTTGTAATTTACCACCTAACCGAAGAAATTATTCAAAGAATATTAGAGATCAAATATTTGGTTTATATTCAATATTATTAATGCAATTAATCGATAAAATTTACTAATTTAAAACTTTATTTGTATTTCACAGTTTAATTGTACGACTCACATAAATTAGAAAAAATAATTATAATTTCAAAAGAACTAAAAAGGTACAAAGTTGAAAGGAAAGCTCGGCTTTTGCTTTGTTTCATAACAAATTGAAACAATCAATAAAAGAAATTCTTTTAATTTTTCTATTTTTCTTGTAATTAATTTTATTGTTACGTTTTTAATGTTTCATAACCTCCCTTTTTATCTTAATAGAACATAAACAAAAAATAATAAAAAAAACTTATTTTATAAATCACGTTTTTTGATCGGTGGATTACTTATAAAAGAGGTGCCTTCTCGCCTTCAATCATTTTCAATTATTTCTTAGTAAACATAGTTTAGATTTACAATGTATTAATTATTCAAAATATTATTATTAAAATTTAAAATATATCAAAATTTTGTTATTAAATTTAAAATATGTTAATAATTCAAAATTTTGCCCCTCTTTGGGCTAATTCCCTCACGCCATTACACAAATCGTGCCTAATGCACCTAATTCTCCTTCCTAGTCTCATTCCCTTAATCTCCTTATCTAATCTTATACCCTTAATTCCTTTTAATGCGTCCAACTGGAGCGCTGGCCAAGGAGTCAGGAGTCATGCTCAAGACTCCTGATATAATCGTTTGTAACTATTAGAAAATAGATTTGAGAATTCAGATGCTTTCTTGTTAGGATGAGTCAAGTCCATCAAATGACTCATCTAATGGGAAATCCTGTCAAACAACAAGATGAAAAGGAAGAGCTTCTGCAAATACCATATGATATCCTTCCTTGACCAACTCGGCCATTGACTGAAGAACCATCGTTCTCAGGCGGCGCAAATTCACCTGCTGGTTCTTGAAGATTCGTCCAATTCGTTATACGAAGGAGTCTTTGGCTTTGATTACTGGATTATACCTTTGGTTTTCACGTGAGGTGTATTATAACGATATTTTGTTATAAATTATTAGATCAAGAATTAGAAAATGATCGTTGTTATTTGATGGAATATGCTGACAGTGGTAACCCTTCGCCAATATTTGAAAGAAAACTTGAAGAAAACTTACTTTTGTTGTTACTGGAAAAAAGTACTATAAATGATCATTTTTCTAGTTTTTATTCTGAAAAAATTTAGACATTTGATAAATTTTGATTCGTTTATCAGAAAATGATCGTTGTTATTTGGGGATGGAATATGCTGACAGTGGTACCCTTCGCTAATGTTTGAAAGCAAACTTGAAGAAAATTTACTTTTGTTGTTACTGGAAAAAAGTACTATAAATGATCATTTTTCTAGTTTTTATTATGAAAAAATTTAGACATTTGATAAATTTTGATTCGTTTTTAGATTCAAGAATCAAAAAATGATCGTTGTAATTTGGTGATGGAATATGCTGACAGTGGTACCCTTCGCCAATATTTAAAAGCAAAATTGAAGGATGTGTATTGTTATAATATTTTTTATCGTTATGATCATTTTTCTAGTTTTTATTCTGAAAAAAATCAAATTTTTAAAGTAATGTAAAACAAATAATAAATTTTTTTATTTTTTTTTTTTAAATACTTCAATGATGGCACAAAAAAGTCAAAATGATCACGTAATTCCAAGTTTAGATCACGTGAAGCCCTTGGTTAAAACGTGAGCTGACGCATGGTGACGCGTCTAAATAAATTATTCTGCGCCTTAACTGTCTTTGTTACCGAAATAAGTAATTATTTCTATATCAGATTTGTGAATTGTGGTACTAGAAATATCTAGAAACATTGAAATATTGACAATTCACATGACAATTAAATATACCTATATTGATGTAAAATATTGCCAAATAACTTGTAAAGAAACCTGATTCTATTTTTTTTCAGCTTAATTAAAAAAAAATACTTTAATCTGAATAGGGTAAAAATCATCTGAAAGAATTTTACAAAGATTACAAAAAAATGGAGTACAATGAAGATAAGAAAACTTTTTTTCCCACCGGGACAGGGGACATGCCGAAGAAGTAAAGATTTGTTCCTTAGCACCAATTTTGATTATGCACATCGTAGTCATGAGAACCATTTGAAAATAATATGCATATTATTAACTCATTTTAATCGCGGAAACTCCAATTTAGGTTAAAGTATCAATCATGGCTTGAATGTTATTTTAGGAATTAGTCTATTTTTTTTTTAATTTGCCTTAAATGAATTTTACCGTATGTACAAAGAAATATTTTCATTTCACAGAATCACGGATGATAGTTTTTCTAGATTATCCAAAGAATTAACCCCCCTCCCCTT
This sequence comes from Rhizophagus sp. LPA8_4_AMF, assembly GCA_021464525.1. Taxonomy (NCBI): domain Eukaryota; kingdom Fungi; phylum Glomeromycota; class Glomeromycetes; order Glomerales; family Glomeraceae; genus Rhizophagus; species Rhizophagus sp. LPA8_4_AMF. Next base: position 9,775 of record JADRCO010001109.1, read on the forward strand.
CTAATAGTATTCCCTAATGAAGAAAGTTTGTGAACAACGGAGATATATATACCGATCTCCGATTCTATTTTTGTGGTTCATATTGATAATTTTTTACTTTTTTTTAAAGTCTGCTCTTAAATTTTCTAATTTTGAACTTTAGTGAATATATTCTAAGAATCATTTCTTTTGACATGTATTTTCTTTTTGTTTTAAAATGTTACATTTTTTTTAATGATAGATTTTTGTGTTAATTGTTGTAATTAGTAATAAAAAGTCTAGAATATATATTCGATATATTTGGTTAATAGTAAATTCAATGATATGCAAGATATGCAAGATATGCACGTCAATATGCATGTTATAACTTAAAAAACTGGTTGTTTTTTGATAAGGTTAAACATTAAAAAGATTTTCGCTGCGCCGATACATATATATATTGTGAAACATATTCTCCTGCAGGTTGAAAAAAATATATTCACACGGAATTTGAACTATACCATAAATAATTAATTATAAATAATCAAATGTGCGATTTGCATCAGCTGACAACTGACGTACATCAGATGACGGCTGGCCTAGTAATGCTGCCCAAAACACTTCCATATCATGTAGGCAAGCGTCATCTGACGCAAATCGTACAACATATATATACATATAAAAAATTTTTTTTTTTTCAAAATAATAATAATAAATTTTCATTGCTTTTTGGTATCGTCTTTTACATATAGAAACTTTTAAGTAGTGATGCCGACTTAACTAGTTGGTTTCGCTATGCTGTAATGATTAATATGTAAAAATTCTTTGAATGATGTAATTTATTTATGTATCTTCATTATACTTTACACGAGTTTTAATATTAAAAAGCTGAAGCTAAACCATTAAAATGACAAAACCGCTTATTATTTATTTAGTCGGCATCACTACTTTTCCTCTTTCTCACCATTTTCCTTCAAATTTTTTTATTTTTGAATGAAAAAAAAAAATCCGGAAAATTAATGATAAGGATGCACTTGCGTAAAATATGCAGGGTATGTCTCACGTTTATGCCAAAGAACACTTAGTTGAATTCGTAGAATTATAAAATCGTTGTCAAAGTTTAAAATTGGTGTAATCATAATTTTAAATACTGGAAAACGATAAAGAATTATTGGAAGCATTAAGTAGCGATCCAATATCCAATTGCAAAGGGATATATTTAATTTACATTTTTCCGAAATTATTTCAACGATTCACCTCAACGAGTTGATTGTTGCTTAAAAAATTGCGTATCATTTATTAAAATTTAGTTTCTTCGCGCATTTATTAAATTTTCTTTTAATGTTAAAAATTTTATTTCCGAAAACGATGAAGTGTACAGAAAAGAATTATTTGGATGTAACTGCAAAAGGATATAATTAATTTAGCATTTATTTAAATTATCTTTAATGTTAAGATTTTTATTTCCGAGATGACAATTATAAAGAAATAGTTAAAATAGTTTTTCTTAACAAGTTTTTCTAAATATAGGCATGTAGCCAGAAAATATTAGGTTATTCCCTATGATCAAAGGTATTGCAAAGAAATAACTTTTAATTTGCGTATTTTTTTCTTCTTTTTTTTCTCATTTGTTTAATTTTTTCTTTCTTTTTTTTAGCGCTTTATCACTACACAAATATTTATTATTTTTTTTTTTTCTCTGGCTTTATGGCGTGCCCTGTATCTACTATAGTTACTACATCGCCGACTAATTCTTGAGATGTCCATATAAAATATTCTCACCAGCAATGGACCGGCATCAGTATAGCAGGTATTAATACCATCTTTTAATTTTATCTCGAATTAATCTAAACCATTTGCAATTTTATTAATATTTAGTTTAATTAAACTGAAGACATGGACAATAACAAAATTTTTATATCATACTAATAAGTTTCATTTGCAATAAAGTAAGTAAATATTTTAATTTAAGGATGATTTGTTAATTGTACTTTATATTTACACAAATATATTTAAATATATTATTCTATATCTCTAATCAACTGTAGATTCTCACTAAATGATTTAATCTACAAATACAGTAAAGCGCATGCTCTCTTTTATACTATCAGATTAAGATGATGGTAGAAGTTGTGCAAACTTTACTTGCAAAAAAAAATGATCATATCAAATATAACATTTGATAATACAAGATTATTCACATTAACTTTCTTAGTTTAAAACAATCAAAATAATAAAAAAACTCCAAGAAAACCAAGTTGGTTAAGTCTATTTCACATCATGTGATTTTATATTACATGAATTTTTTTAGAAGAAACAAAAAATTGTCATTCTTCTATTTGTATTTTACATTACATCTCTTTAAATTTCAGGAAGTTTAATTATTAATTTTCTTAAATTTAAACAAAGATTCATTAAATTGCTTAAAAATTCCTATTCAATTTCATTTTTATTTTTCATTAATTTCTTTTTATAAAAAATTATGTATAAATTAAGATATTTAAGATCATAAATTCCAATTTGGAATCTTATAAGAAAATAAAATTAAAAACAATTAAGTATTAAAAATATATATTTTTTAAATTGAAATAATTCAGTATTATGTATAAATAGAGATGGATATATAAAAGTTATAATATATATAATATTAACATGAAAATTCATTAAATTTATTTAAAAAGTTAAAAATAAGATAGGATCCCAAACAATCAATATATATGTTAATATTAGAGTTTGCTTATTGATCATTAAAATTTCAAAAAATTGCTATTTCAAAATATTTTTAAAAGAAAATTTAAACTACATATCTCTGTTTTTTAAATAACTAATAATCCAAATTTAATGAAATTTACATTATTAAGTTCATCTTAATGAGAGAAATCCAATGATAATAATTTATTTTTCTAGCTTTAATATTTATTGAGATACAATACAAAGTAATTTTTTCAATTAACATTAATAAGTAAGAGATATTTGAAATTCTAGTAAGATAATTTATAATAAATTGTATAAATAATATTAAATTAAAATTTGCCAAATTTGCAAGTTAAAATATTGATAAAATCAAATAAAATTTTAACTAAAATAATTACAATAAAGTCAATATTAATATTTGATTTTTTTAATTAAAAAAATTAGAATAAATCAAATATTATAAAAAATTGAAACAATAATTAAGAAAAAATTCATTATTAATAAAAATATTAGTTTTTTCTATATAAAAAATAATTTTTATATAAATGTAAATTAATAAATTTTAATGATTAACTAGTTGTAACTTGTTGCTTTCGCATCAGGATTGGTGGCTGGAATTATATGATCAGCATATAAATTTTGCTTAAATTTGTTTAATGTCACTAACGTAACCAATGGAAGGTTATACAATTTAGAATTTATTTATACAGTTAATCTAAACATTACAAATTTTTTTAGTTATATAGATAGTTCTATAATTACTGGTTTAATTTTTATAAAATTTGGCTTATTTTAATATTTATTTTTAATTGGGATATTGCTAAATATCACCAGTAATGATAGTCACTAGTAGTGAATTTAATGTAATACTAGCCAGTGGTTATTAAATTTTTAATTCTGATCAAAAGTACATCATAATGCTGGTATTATGGTGATAATCCCTACTAATGAACTTTAGCAATTTTCTTTTAATTATAAGAATTAAATTTAATATTAATTTTATTATAATAAAAATAAATTATATAGTATTTTTATTTATATAAATTTTATTTATTAACTTTTAACAAATAATTTTATTTAATACTAATAAAATTTTACATAATTATAATAATATAATAATAAGAAAATTAAATATATAATAATCCAAAAATAATATTAATTAACTAATTTTATAATTAATAATAGATATTTATATTAATTAGAATTTTTATTTTTAATTGATTTATAAATAATTTTTCTATTTTGATTAATAAATATTTAACTGATATTTAATATAAAATAAATAAAAAATGTCTTGATATTTAAATAAAAATGTTATTATTTAACAGAAATGGCTTAGTGTTTAACAAAAAAAAGCTTATTGTTTAACAAAATGGCTTTGTATTTAGCAAAAAAAAAGGCTTAGTAATTAATAAAAAAAAAAATGCTTAATAATTAATTAAAAATGGCTTGGTATTTATTTAATTAAAAATGGCTTGATATTAACAATTTTTAATATTAAATCTAAAATTATTAATATATCTTTATTCCATGAATTACAGATTATATGATAATGATATACAAATAATTAAATATAATAAAATATATTAAAAAAACAAATCTTTTTAAAGAAAATGTTAAAATATTAATCATGTAGTTCATTAATATTTTTTATATATTTAAATATGATTTGGACTAGAATTTGGGATTTGAGATGGAACGGGATGGGATTCCTATCCCATTTATTTGTGCAGCAAGTATAACGTGCATGCACAAAATGTATAGATTACTGCGATTTTTTTAAGTCTAAGATTTCAACCGTATGAATAGAATAAACGTGTAAAAACAATACTTCTCTATCTTAAAGTTTATAGCACTATGAAGTATGAACGGTTCTGATTTGACGCGAAAAATAATCTTCAACTTTTATAATATCATATATATTTATGTTCATTATACAGTATACGGAGATTGATGATAAAGTTATCATTAAGTAATCATGGCAATTTTTAATTCATTTCATGAAAACACTCGGTATAATGATTCATTATACTTTTTTTATTATATGAATATATATATGCTAATAAAAATCATATGGTCTTATCACGTTACATTATTATGCATCTCTTATCAGTTTTTGGTACATTACTGATAAATAACAAATTAGTCAGATTTATCAATAAGATAGATTACTCTGATCTTTTCCCGATTATTTGTTTAATCATACTTGCGCATGATCAATATTTTATCAAAATTGTTTTTTCAAAGAAAAAATCTTGCCAAGTTTTCTTCTTTTTGCAAGGTTTACCGTAGGCTGTAAGTACTAAGCATTTAACTAAGCATTTGATTCATCCCGAATAAGAAATAAAAAATTATAATTCTTGTTTGATGTAAGCTGTGCGCTGCATACTTTTTTCAGCATAATTATATAAATATCCCCATAAGTCTTTTTCCAAAAAAAAAAATTGGTTTTACACATCTAATTTCTTAACTAAATCATTCAAATGAAGAAAGAAGATATTAAATACTTTAATTAAAATTCTGTATAGTATTATTAAGCTTTATTGCTAAATCTAATAATGAGAAGAGGTCAGAAGGCGTCACATCCACCCGTAAAGAATGTAAAACCAGTTTTACTCTAACAGCAATTGAGAAATGACTATGCAGTCAATATTTATTATTGCTAAATAAATCTAACAATGAGAAGGTGTCAGAAGGCGCGCATCTGCCTGTAAAGAATTTAAAGCCTTCTCTTATTGAGTTTTACTCTAAAAACAATTGAAAATGATTATGCAGTCATATACTGGATATACTCTATTTTGGTTGCTAATTCTTTAATAAAAAAATTTATTGCTAAATCTGACAATGAGAAGGGGTCAGAAGACGCGTCACTTCCGCTGCAGAGAATGTGGAGCCTTCTCGAGTTTTACTCTAACGGCAATTGAGAAATGATTATGCTGCCAAAATGTATAAATCGTACGTTGGAAGGCAAAGCCGGCGATAACAACTGCCTTATTGTTTATTTAAATTGGATGCTGAAAGAGATGGCTGTATTCAAAATTTTTATGCTTGATCTTAAACGCGATGCTACCGTGAAAGGACGAAAATTTCATTGAAGACAAAAATTTAGATAAACTTTTCAAAACATATATAACGCGAGTAAATTACACGCAATTTTGTATGCTTCTTAACATAACATATTAGATAGTTTCCTATTTTCTTTTATTTTTGGATACATAACATATTAGATAGTTTCTTATTTTCTTTTATTTTTGGATACATACATATTAGATAGTTTCTTATTTTCTTTTATTTTTGGATACATAACATATTAGATAGTTTCTTATTTTCTTTTATTTTTGGATACATACATATTAGATAGTTTCTTATTTTCTTTTATTTTTGGATACATAACATATTAGATAGTTTCTTATTTTCTTTTATTTTTGGCAATTATTTTTCATTTCGTGTATTCATTTATTTTATATATATACAGTATTATATATTTTTTAATAAAATTTGTGTAATCTTGAAATATAATCTGAACATTTTTTCAAATCTTCAACCTTACAATTTTCCATCGTTTCAATTTTTTGTGCTGCTATTAATGTATCGATGTGTCGATATAGTTACACCTGATCTTAAATCCTGATTGGTCCTTATACACGCGCAGACAGAAGCCCTGTTCGATTCTGGACCGGATCGGATTTTGATCGCAATCAATCCGATCAATCATGGTGTTCATAAGCGAAAGCCAATCATATTTAATTATTTTCTTCGGCCTACTATCTCGGATCAGACAGGATTTACTGAAAAATGTATAAATCTTAAAAATCGGATCGATCAAAATATATGATAAAAAATGATACGAAAATGGCAAATCATATATACTTAATAAAGAGGTAAGTGAAGCTTGGTCAAATAATAACTAAGAATTATTTCCAAAAATTCCAAAGCTCAAGAATGCTCAAGAATTCAAGGTAGCAGAATAAGATACAAGTTGATTAACACGTTGTGTAAACCAAAAAATTTATTTCTTAATAAGATAGAAAGTAGTATTTGATAGAAAGTCAATGGGAAAATTATTACACGGGATTTCTGAATTTTAAATTGCTAATTAGAAACATGATCGGGTCAAGTAAAAAAAGGATCCCAATAAATGCTTCTGCTGTATTGAAATTTAATCCATCAACTAGAGTACAGAAATTTGATGATACTAAATTTGTTATATGAAACCACTAAAATGATCCTTCATAAATTGAAATATAAAAAAGGTCTAAAGGAAAATCCAAGAAAGTAAACATCTATTGAGTATGAAAGGTGTGAATAAAAGATTTTGGAATGAAATGGAATTTTTTTCACCTTTCGAATTGCATGCTCAGCATTGCCAGTTGTACTGGCAAGTCGGAATAAAAAAGCGGAGTAGAAAGTTTGCCGGAATGACAGTTTATAAATCCAAAATACCCATGTACTTTTATCAAGGATTACGAATTGCTTATATGTTTGGTTTCCACTTTTTTCCAATTTTTGATATGGAAACAGTATATCGACCCAGATAAAATTTATAGATACAAAATTAAAATCGTGGTTTCTCTTGTTACTCTTTTTTTTTAAAAAAAAGATAAATAAAATAAATAAATAAAAATAAGGGAAATTTTTAAGATCTGATTAAAATATAATCTATTTAACATACAACTTCATCGATTCTAGTTGAGACTGTTGAGTGATTCATAATTCCTAGTAAGCGCCTATTCTATAAAATCAGTTTCCAAATAAAGCGTACATTCACTCATGAAAGAGTTTCTGATGATCTATAGACTATAGACCAATGAAAAGTACAATAACAGTTGCCGTGGCACATAACTGCACCAGATTTTATGAACCAAATAGTCTATATTAATAGTAAAAAGTTTACCACATCGATCTCTAAAACCTGATAACATATTTGAAAAATTCATGTGTAATTAATTCTTGATTTGTATCCAGATTGTCTCCATTTAACGAAACTTCAAGATACAGGATAATTGCCTGATTATGCTGCCATTCTTGTTTTAATTAAGCTTGTTGAAAGTGATATTAACAGAAAGATCGTCCCATCCTTTCTAATATATTCATACAAAGTCTTTAATCTACAATTTGTTTGTGCTGTAGGATGTCATGGCTTGATCTTGAGCATCCGATTACTTTTTAAATGTTTAAATAAAGGTTTAAACAACTTATATTTTCCGGTAATAAGTATATTAAATAATCTGTAACCTTTTTATGATCTAACTCCTAATTGAGTCGTTGCTTTGTATCGGCGTGATTTTGCATTGTTCCATTCCATGTAAATGCTTTGCTAATAGCTCTAATTTTTTTTCCCGCCAACCTTGACATTATTTAATTATATAATTCAGCTGACATTTCTATTTTTTCCAATCATAATCTGTTGGATGTGATCTATATATCATCCGCACATGCTGTAGTGGCTACTCTAAAACCTTATCTATATATATGTAGGATCATTTGGTTTCCATTGTCTTTACTTTTACTTTTTTATATCAGTAAATTGTGACAGTGTCATTTCTTGATATCTTCGGGATCGGTTAGAAAATAATTCACTATGCCTATCGGTGTAGATAAGTCTATCTGCCTTTATTTTCCTAAATATTTGTTCAGGTCATTTTTCTCTGATTTACGACGATTGATGAATTCCAAAACTGATTCGACCGCCTTGATTTTTAATTAGCGTAACCTCAAATACTATACGTCTATACTTAGCACTAACACTTAGCCTATTTGTATAAAATATTATATCAGAGTTTAAGAATAGTTATTTACCATATGCATATAAATAATATCAATACTTACTTAAATATGTTTCATTCAGAATGACTTTAAAGATTAAATAGCTACTAAATGTGTAAGAATTAGAATTTAATAAAATTAAGAAATAAATAAATAGATAGATAAAGAAATAATACCAAAAAAAATATAATGAACATTTTTGTTACATGATTAAATCATATAATTTCTCTACCCTTCAAAAAGTTCAAATAGTAGGCTTTATAAAGTGATCTGTGATATCGTACGTAATTCAAGCTAAAAAACAATATGTTGATAAAACAAATCCTTATAAAGATTTTAATTTCAACATAAAATGCATACTTTGAGATTAGCCGGTTAAGGAGTTTTAAATATTGAATTGTATCTTTTTTTCTATCCAATCCTATAGTACAATAAAATAGGTATGAAATTAATACTTATTTTCAATCTAAATAAAAAAATTAACGCGTTTTCCGTATATTGTGAATATAAAATTTCCTTTAACTGTAACCTTCTTAATTCCTTCTAAGTGCACGAAATATCTTTTCTGGTTGAATCCTCTTTTAAATCAAAAATTTCTTTTAATTGAGTCCATGATTTTCAAAAATGATTCCAAGACTATTGAAAATTTCACTATATCTATTGCCAAAATCACGTGATAAGCCGATAATCTTTATCTTTCAACAGTTGGAGATAACTCTAAATTTAATATAAGAGAATTAGATCGTTGACCTTCAGTGTCAGCCACCACTTCGAGCCGTGAACAGGAATTACTTGAGGAAGTCATCTCATTGCAGGAATTACTCAATGGTTCGTGTAAATTTTAGGTTATACCGGCTGGTCGTTTCCTCGGAGAAACAGTTTTGGTTATATCTAAATTTTTGACGAAATGATATTTTTGTAACCTTATTAATTTTTACAAAATATTTTCTAAAAAAAATTTATTGCGCATATTTAGTAATGATTGTTGCAATGTTCTTGTTAACTTGCTATGAAATTTTGTCATTCATTTTTTACAGAGGTTTGAATTCTTTTAGTCGACTTGAAACACGCGTCTAGTTTTTAATTGTTTTGATTATTTTGGTCAGCGTTGCATTTCAATACATGCATTTCATTCAATTTTCATTTCATCTCAAAATTTTATATTTATATTTATAAGTAATAATACTGATGATTCTTTTTTTCTTTTTATTAATAGAATGCCTGTGAACCATCCATTCTTTTTTCAGTTTTCCCGTTAAAGTGTTGAAAATTCATCATCTTTACTATACATATTCGTACTTGAAATCTTATACGAAATTATTTATTTACTTTTAACAACCAGGTAAAAGCCTCCTTTATTTTTGTTTTAACAATTTTGTGTGAAGTGACCAAATAAATAATTTAGTATATTAATTGTTATCATCGTTATTTTTTTAGTATGCCTAATCTTGCTGCTAAAACTATTACTGCTAAACCGTCGAATAAGAAGCTGTGAATAGCATTTCTTTTAAAAATATAGGACCTATATATCAAAATCAGGTTATCGGAGGATTAAAAGTACCTGATTTAGAACTTCTCATCATCTCTCGTGAGCAGGATTGGTGTAGTTTGAAAGAAATCGATCTCACTTCTTGTTGTTTAAACACATTCAATATCGCTCTAGATTCATGTATCATGTCAACAGATGAAATCTACATAATATCGTTACTATAACTGTTACAAATCCAACTCGATATCAAATCCCACGTCTTCGTCCAGATTTGCATCAATACAGTTTTGGTACTGCATGTAGTCATAATAAACATCAAAATAGAGTGTTGTCGACAAACCATTGTCTAATAGTGTAGATAGATTTCTTCAATGTAATTTTTCGGCATTTACCTTGCGATAGTCAACACATAGGCGTTTGTCTCCTTTTATCTACAATCACAACTGGTAAGCCCAAGGGCTAGAGGATTGCGAATAAGAGCTTGTTTTTCCATTCTGATAATTTCTTCCTGGAGAAAATTCCTGTGCTTAGGATTACATCGTTAAGTTTGTTACTCAGCTCACGGATACACTTGTAGTTGTATGCCTCCAAAGGTATAAGTTGCTGGTTGTTCATTAAGCTGCTACTTCAAAGCTGGCCGATATCAGGAGAATTTCGACTAGATCCGCATTGTGAATCCGAATCCGAATCAGTGATTCTACTAGATGCATTAGAAGAAGCCATAGATTGTAAATAATTTGCATGAATTGGGCGTGTTTTGTTAAGAATTCTTTTAATAATTCTAATTTTACACAATTTGCGAAAATGATGTCTTAATAATTTTGGATTCCAAATCTGAATATATTAGATTCGCGTAATAAATTTTTTTTAGAACATTTTTTAAAATAATGGCACTCAAAAATCAGAGATCTGAAGGAAGAGGAGGATTTTCAAATTCGAATTCAAAACTGGATCTGTTGATTCTTTATGAAAAGTCTTTTAGAATCCCAAGACAAATATCAATTAGGATCTATTATTTGTGTGAAAAAAATTTTGTAAGATGTTATTAAGCATAGACGAGAGTCGCTTCAATAAAATTGGATTGGAAAAGTAAGAGGCCGGTAGTTACAACATGTATCATTAAAAAACGGTAAAAATGTGACTTATAAAAATATTATTGAGTCTAATTTAATCATTAAACTGAAATATTCAGATGAATAATCTTTGTTCAAGGCTAAGTAATCGAATTCGCTCAGTGGAGTTACCTGCATAAGCTCAAAAGGCGGATGGTGAAAAAGAGATACCAGAATATATTCTGTCAAGATTGGGTCGGGTCTGTTTGCCAATGCACAGATACAGTAGTATTACTCCTAGAAAACGGAGACGATCGCTTTCCCACAAATATGGACCAAATGAATTTCTGGGTGAGATTCGTTCCAAATGAAAAGCGAAAATGATGATGCGTAGAAATGAAATGTATCCTGGTCTATTTAAATAGTATCCGTGTGATTAGGATACTTTATAAGGAGGATAATTAAAAAATTTATTTGGTAATTTCATAATTTCAGTTATTTTTATCTAACGATAAAAGGATTACACTATCAAATAATCGTGATAGAACAAAATTTTCGATCATGAGAGAAAATCGGATCGATCAAAATAATGAAATAGAAGATGAAGATAATGGTAGACGGGATGTTGAAGGTTATGAAGGTGGGATTATAATTTGATGGAATGATTAAAGGTTGCTTTGAAAATATGTTTTCATGTAATGTAAATAAATATAAATTTAGTATATAGCGAATTTGAATTAATTCAAGCCATAAACTACAACTTAGCCAGAATTAAAAATAACAAAAATTTAATTTGATAAAAAAATTTTAGTAAAGTAAAAAGATTTTAAAATCCAATTTAATATTATTTAAATAAATTACTGCTTAATAAATTAATAAAATTATAAATTTGAAAATTTGAGAAAATTAAAATAATTAACAAATAATTTATACTTCTTTCCCTTAAAAATAAACTCTTGTTAAAATGCTATTAACTACTTTCTTTTATTCTAATTTTATAATAATATTAATAGTAACTATTTAATTAAATTTATAAAAATAGGTTTAATTAGTAATGCTTCAGATATTATTTAGTAAAACACTAAAATTTATTAAATTTGCAAACTTATTGGAAAATTGTAAAAGATGCTTGGCAATTGGAAAATAAAATATAAAAATAAAATAAGATAAAAGAAATTATTAAATTAAAAGATATTGTTTTTTAAAAAAATTAATATGCCTTTATTGATAACATTTTACTTTATTGCATATTAAGATGGATTTATAATTAGTATTTGCAGTTGCAACTGTTTTGTTAATAAATATGTATTTTACTTCTCTACATGATTCTTAAATCTTGCATTTTATAACAAAAATTTGTAAAAAAAAATTCATAATATACAAACTTTTCTAAAAAATATATAATAACTATATATATTTTCACCTATTTTATAAGTTTATTTAAATATCAAAAATAATTTTAGATGTTATGATTTTGACTTATTATTTAACAACTTTTTTTTGAAATTTTTTGTTAAATTACATGATATACTTAATTTTAGCCAAAATTAGATGATCAAGTATAAAATAGAATTAAAGGTAAAATTTTATAAAAATACAATTTGAATTTACTATAAAAGTAGTAAATTTTACTAGTATTATCCTTTTAATAACTTTTTTATATTATTAATTTAAATAATTACTATTATTAAAATTTAGACGATTTCTATTTGTACACGGGGTGTTCAAACACGGATTTCTAAAAAAGTAAATTTTCTAT
>JADRCO010001110.1:0-22487 GCA_021464525.1 Rhizophagus sp. LPA8_4_AMF
ATCTACTTTCGCGTTATTTATTTGCGTTTATGGATAGTATATTCTTTATTTCAAAAGTAAAAGAGACACTTTTTTATCGATCCGCAAAAGATGATCATGTATCGCAATTAAAATTAGGGGTTGTGAAACAAATATCACGTTTTTCAAAATTAAGTTGTTAAATCCTTAATTTCGGCCGATTCTGCGGACCGGCGCATATGGTTATCGTTATAATAATTAAATTAGTATATATTAGTATAATACAAGAAAATAGAGTGAAAAAGTCAATTTAAAATTATATGACTCCCAAAATATTACCAATGAATTTCTATCTTAGGTATGAATTTCTCTATTTAATCTAAATATTTTAAATATAATAATGAAATTTTTATTTTTATAGGTTAAGACATATTTTGATAAGAATGATATGTATTATCAATATTTTCATTTTCAGATGTCCAATTTGAAAATTTTGCTTTTACAATGTAGCTAAACATTCTTGGTTACAATTCTCAGAAATTCTTTTTATTCCTTCATTAAAAAGAATTTTAGCTTCATCATAAATTTCAGTTAATATTCTTATTGCTTTAGAATTTTCATTTTCTGTAAGTGATTCATCAGTAAGGATTGTTTGCCTTTTAAATTCATATCGTTTGTGTTCATCATCATTATGAATATTGTAATCTATTAAATTTAAATTATATGCTCTTTTAATTGCAGTAATAACTAATTCTTCGCGAATATCAGACATATTATAAAAGCTTAAATTTTTTACTATCAGAACGTCATCAAACTTATCAAAGTTAATCGTGTAACCCAGTGTTGGCACTTGGCCATTTGGCCGATCGCGAGGGTTGGCCGTTGGCCGTTTGGCCAAAATGGCCAAGAAATCCTTTGGCCGCGGCCAAATGCCAATCAGCTTCTAATAAGTACTAATACTTTTGGCCGAAATTTGCCCTTGGCCATTTTGGCCGTTTGGCCGTTTGGCCGTTTGGCTGTTTGGCCGTGGCCAAAATGGCCAAAAAAGTTTTTGGCTGCGGCCAAATGCCAACACTGGACTGTAACCTAATGATGCATTGTACAAAGTTCTTTTGATATACGAATTTGTCTATAGTAAATAACTGTATTACAGATTAACATTATGTATTACCGACTGTAAAACCTGTAAAACCAAAATCACAAAAAAATTATCAATGGAATTTTTAGGGACTTGAATAAAAATAAATAAAATATTTTTAGGAAAATGTTAATTTTTAAACAATAGTAGTTCATTTAAATATATTCTTATAAGGAAACCTTATGAATAATTTGTCATGATACACTTTATTTATCATTTATATAAATAATGAATAAATAGCGTATAATAACTAAGAAACGAAACCCGTTGTGGGTCCTGAGCAAAAAAAGATATAACTAAATTTGTAGTTTTTTGTATGTCGATCACATGAGTGGGCAGAGAAGCACCTGCGACCGCAAATTTTTCAGTGCGTAGAACACATTGTCTTTAAGTTTGGTCACGATATGATTTTCATTCTATTTTATTTTATTACATAATGAAACATAAGTAAAAGAGAACTACCTCACTGGGATAGCCAAACCTCTCATGGGACTACACAAAAGGCTTAACTCCTTTTTCAGCTAAAAAAATAAAAAAAATCTAAACTACAGAAAAAGGTATTTTTTGATCTCTAGAAAAAAAATTTTCTTTAGCGTTTTAAAAAAAAGAATTCTCTTTATTTTGTTTAAAGCAAGTCACTGTGTAATAAAGAACACTATCAAATTTAGAATCTTTCAATGCGGAAAATGCATATTAATTTTATTGTAGTACTTATTAAATTTATCTCACTTTTTCAGAAATCAAAATCACAAATTTTCAATCTTAATTATAGTCATAATTCATAATCTTGGACAGATTAAAATTCTGCAAATTTTTAACTGACCAATATAATAGTACTGCACCAAATTTATTGTAAAAATCGGATTACGGGTTTATTAAACGTAAGCGTTCATTAAAAAATTTATCTTAGAAAAATTAACGAACCTTTATTAATTATGACAAAATCATCCGCAGAACATGTTCCCAATTATAAAGTAATAAATTTTAATAACATGAATTTTTATGTATGAAGTGTAAATTGCCACAATATCAGAAAAATATTTCATTCACAATTTTTAAGTAAAATTTGGACTCGTGTAATGGGTTCTCAAATAAAAAATGTCATATTATAATGTAAAATTCGTCAAAACCATATTTATGAATTTGATTGAAATATCAAACTTCGCTTTTTTCAAATTGTGCGACTATGCGATTTTTGAGAAAGATTTTCAATATCACGTGATAACCAACAAATAATTAGCCAATGGTTGCAAGATTACACAAGAATAATAAGTACATGTAATACAATAAAAAAATACAATTAGTACTACACAGTATAAAATAATAAACATAAAAAACAAGATTATGTGATTTATTATTTTCTAATTCTGTGTACAACTTAAAAAGAATTGTTTAATTTGTTTTGTACAAATTATAATTTCGGGAGAATTTCGGGTTAATATTTTTATTGATCAATGAAGAGTACTATATTTAGTTTTTAATTATTGTGGATTTATTAGAATATAAATTGAATGCATAAATTTATTATTATTATGATTATGATACTTATTATTATTATTATTATGCGTAAAAAGAATTATTTTTCCATATGGTATCGAAAATATCATTGTAAATTTAAGCAATAATTTAATAATAATAAGCATTTCTCGTAAACAAACAAAAATTTGATTCACAGTTGATGGTCGTATTATCACAATTAAACAATGCGGTGTTGTGACGTATATTAAAACTCATACACGAATTCAAAAATAGATACAACCGCAGGTTTACATGCACATAATTTACATTGTGTGGTACATTGTAAACAATTCATTTGATTTATACGACATACTTAGTTATATATTAAGACACTGGAAAACCTAGTTTTTTATTCGTCTCGTCTCATAAATTATATTTATAAAAATTTGAAGTTTTTATAATATTTCATTATGTCTTGTAAAGATAAAGAAAAAGTTTTTGACGCAATTTATATTGCATATTCGTCAGCAGATTGTAGAACTCACAATAATACGGACAAAGATCATGAATTTAGAAAACAAATAATTCTTACTAATGAATCACTTACGGAAAATGAAAAATCTGAAGCAATAAAATTAATGACTCAATCTCATGATAGTGACAAAGTTAGAAATAATAAAGGAACAAAAAGAAATTGTGAAAATTGTAACCAAAAATGTTTAGCTACATTATTTTGTGAACATTGTGTTCGAAATCATTTAAAAGCAAAATTTTCAAAATGGACATCTGGAAATGATATTATTGATAATTTAATACAAGAATGTCAAAGAAATACACTTGGACCAAATAATATAATTGAATGGATCCCATATGATAACTTTCAAAATGTTGAATATATAACAGAAGGTGGGTTCTCTGAAATTTATGGAGCAGACCGGATTGATGGAAGATTTGTTGAATGGAATTCTAAAGAACAATATTTAATAAGATTTGGAAAACAAGAAGTAATACTTAAAAGATTGGAAAATTTTGAAAGCACAAATCAAAATTGGTTTGAAGAGGTTAATAATATATAATCATTAAAAATGAATAATAATATTAAAATTTTATTTTAATTTACTAATATATTTTATTCAATAGGCTAAATCACACTTAACTATAAGCAATAAATATGTGGAAATTGCCCAATGCCATGGTTTAACACAAGATCCATTAAATGGAAATTATATGCTTGTAATGGAAAAATTGGATACAGATTTAAGAAAGTATCTACAACAAAACCATAATAAACTTACATGGAAAGAAAGAATTCGAATTGTTATTTATATAATTGATTCGCTTTTAAAAATTCATCATGAGAAAGTAATTCATAGAGATTTGCATTCTGGAAATATATTATTTAGACTTGGTGGAATGTATCATATTAGTGATCTAGGATTTTGTGGACCTGTAGATAAACCATTAAAAAGTATATATGGCAATCTTCCTTATATAGCGCCTGAGGTTATTGTTGGAAAAGAACAAGATTTTAAATCCGATATTTATAGTATTGCAATGCTTATGTGGGAAATTTCATCTGGTCAACCACCATTTGCTGATTATGAACATAATTACGATCTTGCTATGAGTATTGTTAATGGTATAAGACCAAAAATTGTACCAGGAACACCTTTAGAATATAAAAATTTAATGGAACAATGTTGGGATGCTGATCCATTAAAAAGGCCTGATATTAGAACCCTCATGATTGAATTAAAAAAACTTGATTTATATTATTTATACAAATTAAATAATACAATTAAATTAGAAGAAAATGATAATTTAGGAGTAAATTATGCAAGCGACTTATATAATTATACAGGTAGTACAAGCAAACTTCATTATTTTGAAAATTTTCCTGAACCAAGAAATGCAACTGAAGGTATTGTTTTAGTTATTTACCTTTCTTGTTAAATATTTAAAAAAAATAAAAGAGCATTAAATATATAATTAACATTATCTTGTTTTGAAACAATAATAGAAGAGCATAATGGTATAAAAAAATTTTAATTTTACTTTGTTTATCAAGTTATGAATGATTAAAATAATTAATTATTTCTTTTATAAATTTTTGTAGCATTTTATAATAAATCACATGACTTTTATATTCCTGACAACAGTATGTATTTATTAAATTTATATAAAATAGATTGCATTAACAAATCTATTTGATGCTTTTTAGTTGATGATTTAAATAAATCGGTTAATCAAAAGGAAAATAGTATTTTGAACAATACAGGTAATATAAAATTATGTTTTATTTTTAATAAATATGACAAATTAATAATAATTTATTATTAATAACTTTAGACAACTGTAAAAACATATCCGCCAAAGTATTTAATGAACTGCAAACAAGTTCAAAAACTAGTAAGCAAAAATAAATAATGAAACATTTTTCAAATTTATATTAATATAATTAATTAATTATATTATTTTAGATGTTCAAAATATTTATTATAGAGAAACAACAATGCCAAGACAAAGAAAGAATGATTATATTAATGGTATACAACAATTAATTACAAAATTATAATTCATTGTGTTGTTTTTTTTTAATTCAAATTTTATTAATATATGCAGAAGAGGATCATGAGGATGAAATGTACAATAATCCAAATCTTCATTCGGAAGAACAAAATGAATTGGAACTTCCTGACGATAACAATTTTTTTTTAAATACTAAAATTTATTTAACTTTATATATCTTATTTTTATTTTTTATTTTTATTTTTATTTTTTTATTAGATGCTTAATTTATAAATTAAATAATAATAACTACAATTTTATGTTTGAAATTTTCATCTCATTATAATTTATAAATTACTTTATTCAGTTCTTAATACTGACTAAATACTTTTATCATAATTCTAGCCAGAAGTAATTATTTTGGTTTGATAAGTGATGTATATAAATAACATGTAGCCTATATATCTGAACAGTCTTTGATAAAAAAATATCAGGTATAAGTACCATTCCAAAGGAACAGAATTCAACCATAACTGTAAATGTCAGAAGTATACAGCAGCGCACCTGCTGCAAAATAGCAGGGGTCTGCTGAAAAACAGCAGGGGATTTGCTGCAAAATGACAGGTCTCCTGCTGAAGACCAGCAGACTTTTGCTATAGAACGGTTTGCCATAAATTTATATATTTATTATATTATATTATATATATATACATTTCGTACAGTCCGATACTTGGCCTGTCGACCTACCCTACCACCCCTAGAATAAGAGGCATCCATGTCGCATTTTTCTCTTTTGTAAAAATTGTGGGATAGTGATTTTAAGTTATCTTTAATAAGTTAATTAAAAGAAGTATTATGAAACTATTGTATTTATTATTATTATATGTATATATTTTATTTTGTTTAAAAAAAATTATCTAAGATTTTTTTTCAATTATACCAAAAATAATCATGAAATTTTTTTTTTTTCAATATACAATTACTTTGCATAAACTTAATCAACTAAATTAGGTAATATTATTTTTACAATTCCAGTTTAACTAAACCAAAAAAGATATGAATTCGCTTTTTTAAAAAATTTGTAATCCAATGCTTATTAATACTTTATTAATATTATAGACAGATGATCAGCATGATCATGTACTTTATACGATCAAATGCTAAACAAGTTCAAATAAGATATTGATTAAAAAATTTATGATGTAAAAGTATATAATTTTTTTTCTTATAGTCTTGTATGATGATCAAGATTTGTTATATTCAAGGAAATAAATGTATTTATAAGATAGTTATTTTTGAATAATTTGAATAATTAAAAAAGAGTACAAAATAGATTCTTCTTATTAGATATGAGAATTTTTTCTGCAAAATTAATAATAAATAAAACACGTCATAATCATAATTGTCTGAGAGTCAGAAGTTATACTAAAATGAACAACATACAGTTACGTAAGATTTTTTCAATCTAAACAATTAAAAAATAGTGCAATAAACCATATTCTTTATTTATTACTTTTTCCTGAAAAATTGGTAATAAATAATTATCTAAGTTTAATAAAATAAACAAAATGCATAATTGTCTGAGATCTTTTTTCGTATTAAAATGATCAACATGCAGTTACAAAAGATTTTTTTCGAAATAATCTAAATAATTAAAAAAATGATACAATGGAATAATCTTTTTATTAATAAATATGCCAATTTTTTTTTAATAATATATAATTAAGTTTTTTACCAAAAAATCAAAGGTATAATTGTTCAAGAACCAAGATCCTTTTTTTTAATCAGCAATCTAAAATTGATAATTAAGAAATTAATTACTATTATTTTTTTTAAAAAAATAATACAATATAATAGGTAATTAAATTATATATTTAAAAAAAAAATTTAATATATTTTTTTTTAAAATTCCATTTTACTTCGCACAAGTTAAACTAACTGAATTAAGTAAAGTAATAATTTTTTAGTACTTTTATTTATTCTGATTTATTATTAAACTAAAAAAAAGAAATCAACTTCCTTTTCAAAAAAAATTAGTAAGCTGAAATGGAGAAAGCCATTACTATGCAAAAGTAATTTAACATAATACATTACTTTTTGATTATTACGTACTTAACATTAAATAAATTTTTTTTTCATAAATTTAACTACCTAAATTAAGTTTATTTTTATTATATTATTCCAAAGAATTAGTAATCCATATATAATTACTTTTAATCATGTGACTTACAACGATCAAATTCATTTTTTTTTTCGCTAATAAAAATTTTATTATTTAATTTTTTTGCAAACAAATAAAAGATCTAAATTTTTTTAAATTCTTTTATTATATAGAAAGTATATAATTTTTTTCCTTAATAGTCTTCTATAATGATCAAAACTTATTTTTGTTTAAAATTAAAAAATATCTTTGCCATTTAAAAAAAAATGCGTTGACTATAAAATTTCTCACTACATTTGGATAATAAATACTAATTTAAGATTCATAATTGGTTATAAAATAACTTAGAACTTTCTTTATTTAAATTGGACAAATTTTTTATATAACAGTTAATTTTTTTTATTAAAAACAATAATTCTTTTTTTTATTGGCAAAATAAAATGATTTTAGTAATTAAATAATTAATTATAAGAGTAGGGTTGGATTAGTCTGGACCAGTCCAGTCCGGTCCCAAAAAGACTGGTCTTTCAGCCAGGACCGGACTGGACCAGTCTTTTGACCGGTCCTTGGATATCTTATTTATAACAGCAGAAATTTATATTTTTAGCTTTGCAAATCACCTGGTTGGCAACGATCACATGATCATGCAGGTAATTCTGCGGGTGATCCCTACAGAAATAAATTTGTTCAATTTTGACAAATTTATATAAATTCTCCATAATAGGTATGGCGAAACAAATAATTGTTTTATTAAATATATATAATTAAAAAGTTGGCGAAATTAAAACTAGGTTAAACTTTTACGCGATTATATTATTTATATCAAAATATTCACAATCTAATGTAAAAAATTGTCAAACATTTTTGATTACAATTTTTACAAATTTTTGATATATTTTTCGCTTTAGTTGTGAATACTTTTTTACTCATATTATAACATGAAAATCTTTTTTTTTAAAATATGCAATTTATTAACACTATACCAAATAAATAATTTAATTGCACCAATAAATTAAGCACTACATAAAATTTTTAAGTTAGTTGTGTCACCTTTATTAACTTTACTACTTTTAATATTTATTTTAACAGCATACATAAACGGTTAATAAGATGTCATCAGAATTTTTATAATTTTTATAAACAAAAAAATAGACGTATGCAAGAAGAAAATTTAGGTTAAACGCAGGACTGTATATTTAAATTACTGTGACATGATGTAGGATTGATGTTAATTGATGATTAATTAGGTGATTTTTTAAGTTTTGTAAATCATGAAAACAAAAATCATCGCGTGTTGATATAATCTATAGTATGAATTATAAAAAATTGCACCCGACTCCTTTTTCAGAAGAGGAAAAAAATTTTAAAGTAGGTTCATTTATTACCTGGAGAAAAATTGGCTATTGAGTGGAACCAAGAGATTTAGAAAAAAAATAAGATATCGTTCATGCTTTAAATAGTTTATCGTTGATTGGTAAAAGTCAATCAAATACCAGAACTCGAACAAAATTAAAATAGGTAAGGTCCAGCCAAAAAAAAAAATTACTATTGACTGTACGCATTTTTTCAGAGCCGGAATTATAATAGTGTCAGCCAGTTTTTAAAACACTCAGGAAATAAAATTCTGGCCAATATTATCAAAAATGTTCTAAAAAAGGAAAGATTTACATGATTAATTTGACAGTATTTTTCGGGGTCCTCTAATACCGATAAATGCCTGGAATTTTATTACCGATATATGTATAATATCTGATATATACTCTCAAGAACACACTATTACATCATATGTTTGGAAAGATTTATATGTAATAAAACAGTATTCGAGTATTATATATATCATAAATAAAGCCATTCAATAAATCATGTTATTTTTGGGATACTAAATAAAATTGTACAACTCTGAGAATTGATAAATTTATTGGCATGCTCAAAAATATTTTCAGGGGATTTACCTGAACATACATATGAAATTATACAATATTTTAGAAAAGATTTTTCAGCATTATATTCATGTATTTTAATTAATAGATTATGGTGTCGTTTTGACATTCCATTATTATGGGAAGATCCATTTTCACTTCCTATCCAAAGATTATCATTGTATTAAAACTTATTTAAGCCTTCTAAATGAAGATGGTAAGGCAAAATTTAATGAGTATGGAATTAATGATAATTTATTACTTTCAAATACATTATTCAATCATCCTAGTTTTATTAAATACTCAGATACAAATAAACACATAATATTGTAAGAGGAAAATGGAGAAGAAGCAAGAAAAATCCATAGTTCGGTGTAATGTATAGTATATAAAGAAAAATTAATTTTGCAAATTAATTAAGTGAAATTAATTTTATTTATATATTAAAAAAGATGAATGAATTAATTATTAAAAGATTCATAGTATTTTTTAAATGATATTTGTCATGTGTTTGTGATTGTATATTCGAATACCAATACTCATCCAGTTTTCATCCATGTTTTGTCCGGTATTTGTCCGGTATTCGGTTTTCTTTTTTTTCTTATTCAAATATAACTGCATACACTATAGAATTTTTTTTTAAAAAAAATCTATTTTTTATACAAAACTTTTTATGACATTCTATAAATTATAATTTCTTTCTTTCCTTAAAAATAAAAAATAAAGTATGCATATCTTGAACGTTACCTTCAATAAATTTTCTCACACTAGAGATTTTCTTTTAAAATTTATGAATGGTCCTTTCACTAACACAACATTGTCTTACTATTCTTCATTCTGATTTTTTCCATAAAAAGCTTATACCTCTTATACCGAATGAGCTTTCTTTAAATTTTCAAAAACAATATATTTAATTGTCGTCTGGGTTCATTCTTGTTATAAATGGAATCTTGTGTAACTATATAAGGTAAATCTCGGAAAGAATGGTACATCTCATTTGATATTTGATAACATGATAAAGCCATTTTTTGCTTAAGAAGGTTTGTATCAAAAAATGTATATAGACTCTCTTAACGAATTTTTTTTTTTACAAATATTTCAGCAGTAATAAAGTATTTACAATAATATTTGCTGAAAATAATTAATTTGTGCTATGAGTCAATTAGATGATGAAAAACTAAAATGTGTTCAATGCAAAAAACTGAAACAAAATATAAAAAAAACATATTGTGAGACTTGTATTTCATACAATTGTGAGCAAAAATATGGGAGATGTGCAGATTGTAAACAAACAAATACAGGGAAGAATTGGTGTCAAGCTTGTAATTCAAAAAGATTTCAACAAAATTTTGATAATTGGACCAGTGGTAATAATGACATTGATAAGTTAATTCAAAATACTCAATTATCAGCAGAAAATTATCACCAAATATTAGAGTGGATACCCTATAATAGGTTTGGTAAAACTAAATATATTGCAGAAGGTGGATTTGGAAAAGTATATAAAGCAAGTTGGAAAGATGGCTATATTACACATTGGGATATGAGTTGTCATCAATGGAAAAGATGTAGAGATAATAACTCCTTTGTAGCCCTTAAAAGTTTGACTGATTCACAAAATGTTACATTGAAATTTATTAATGAGGTATACTTATCTTACTATCTGGGTCTTAAAGTTCATGAATATAGAGTATCAGACCATATTATTAAATGTCATGGAATAACTCAAGATCCTAATACAAAAGAATTTATTATGGTTATGTATTATGCTGAGAATGGAAATCTAAATAACTCATTAAATATAAGAATTAAAAAGATTTATAGAGAGCATAAAAAATATGACTATTCCAACTTGAGTTTGAGTTTACAGATATGGAAACATAAAATTAATAACCTCAGAGGTATTTCAGCTGGGCTTAAAAGAATTCATGCCAAGGAATTAATTCATCAAGATTTACATATTGGTAATATAGTATGTAATAATAATTCATCTCGTATAACTGATTTGGGGTTGTGTAAACCAGCAAATTATAATGGAGAAAGTAAAGTGTTTGGTGTTTTACCTTATTTGGCTCCTGAAATTTTAAGAGGACAAAATTATACCAAAGCTTCAGATATTTATAGACTTGGCATAATTATGTATGAGATTATTTCAGAATTTCCTCCATATTATAATGTTGCTCATGATGAAATTTTAGCATTAAATATTTGTGAAGGGTTAAGACCTGAATTTAAAATTAAAGTACCAAAATTAATTTTACATATAATTAAAAGTTGCTTAGATGCAAACCCATCAAATCGACCTGAAGCAAGAAATCTTTTAAGAACTTTTAGTGAGTGGCTAACTGATATAAAAAGTTATTCAGATTTCATTAATACAGAATTAATTAAGCAAATTGAAGAAATAGAGATTACTAATAATAATTCATCAGCTAGTAATAATTCAGCTAGTAATTATTTATATAAGACACATCCTGAAGCAGTATATAAAAGCAGACCACTTAATTTTGAAAATCTTCCTGAACCAAAAAAATTCTGATGGTTATTATGAAATATACGAAAATATATCAACTATGAAATTTCCAGGTAATATTAATTATTTAAATATTTCCATTTATTTATTTATTTTCAAATTATTTATATTAATGATTAATCCTTTACAGAAAATTACTTAAAACCCGGAAAAAGTGATTGTTTGGAATGCGCAATTAATGATTGAATATGAACAAAAGTAAGTTTAATCATTAATAATAAAATTATTACCAGTATTAAACCTTTTTTAGATTTTATCATGATGATTAAAATATAGTTTTCATTTGATGATTCATGATTATACATAGTATATATAGCAAGTATTCATATTTTTTGTTCAACACTGATTATAGGATAGAATATAAACTTATTTTTACATAAATAAAATCAGTATGTAATTGAGCAATATATTTCATTACCATGTAAATTCACTCTATTTTGCTTATTTTGTTAAAAAAGCAGGTATTCATAAAAGTACAATTATAAAATTAAATTTTGAATAAATGAAATTAATCAATTAGAAAAACATTACATTAAACACCTTTATTGTCCAAAGTGTAGCATAGGACCATTTACTTCCAAGAATTTCAGATGCAATATCATTCTGTCTAAAGTTGGATAATGGTCCTGAAAGACCATGGTCTACGGTCTACACCCTAAAAAGATGGACCGGCTGTCTTGGTGTAGGACCACAGTCTTCTGGTTTTTTTATTACGTGACCAAAGACTGGTAAGACCGTCAGTCTTTATAAGGACTGTGGTCCTACTTTTCAAGGATTGTCAGTCTTTTTTTTTTAATTTTTTCAAAAAAAAAAATTTTTTAGGTTCAGACTTTGGACTTCAGAAGTCTTAGCTATATACTACTTTGGACATTAAAGCTGGTTTTTTTCATTATTTTTGTGTTGTTTCTTTATTACTTTTAATTTTTTTTAGATACACCAGACTTCTTGAATTTTGTGAATTTTTTTTTATCTTTAAAAATCATTAATTTTTCTTTTCTTTTTATTTTAGGCTGCTTGAGTTTTCCTAAAATGCTGGTGTCAGACAAATACTACAAACTAGACTTTAGAATTAAGATAACTGAAGAAGGTACCCGAGGAAGGATTTTTGTAGAGAATACTATGACTTTTTGGAATTGGGACCTGGCAAGTGACTCAAATGACATTAAAACATCTAGATCATTAGTCATGTGTCATTTGGGTCATTTCAAGGTTAAATGACGTCATTTGAAAAATTAAATCATATGATCTAATAATTTTGGCCAAAGTTATTTATTTTCAATTTTTCATTAGATGAACATATCACGTGATTTTATAAGTTTGTAATTCTGGCCGGAATTATAGGTTTGGCCTAAATTATACTAAATGACTCAAATAACAAATGACATCAAATGACTAGATCATTCAAAGGTCATTCAGAATCATTTATCATTTGGTTAAATGACCCGGTAAGAGGGGGTTTTCATGTTTTTTAAGAAATAATACTAAAGTTTTTTCATTTTTTTTTTGTAGTGAATACTATGAACCGGATAACAGAAGGAGGGTTTTTTCATGTTTTCTTTTAAGAAACATTATTAACATTTCCTCTTTTCTTTTTTGTAGGGCTACCAGATGATTCAGATTTCAGAAACTGGGATACATTTAATATGTTTGATATAAGGGAATACATCCTTTAAATTACATAATGCTTGTTTAATAAAGTACAAGTTAAATAAAGCAATTTGAAACATAAAACTGGTCAGTCTTTATTATAAGATGTGTATTAGCAATTAGTTAAATTATTTATTTAGTAAACAGATTATTTTTAATACGAAGACTGGTGAGAGGACCTACATTGGTCCTGGGACCAGTTTGATTGCGCCACAAAAAAAAGACCATGGTTCCAGACTTCCAGTCCAGTCCATCCCAAAGACCAACTGAGATGGACTGGTAAGACCATTTAACATCTTTAGTTCTGTCTCATTTGACCAATTAGATTTTGTATTTACCTGAATGGTTGTGTTAAATAAAATATTATCTTAATAATATACTGACAAAAGAGAAACCTAACCTAGACTGGGGGTCTTATCCTAGACCTGGGGTCCAGACCCGACCTTGTGGCACAGCTGATCATTATCAGCCTCATTTGTTTATTTACAGTTTTACACCATTTTTCTTTTTCACACAAAATAAACACTCATTCTCTTTATTACACTACTCTTTTGTTTGGTTTTTTTCTTTTATACTCTTCTTTTTACACAAATTATTTTCTTTTTTTTATGTTAAATATTTTTATTACCATTATTTTCATAATAGTGTTTATGAGAACAACAAAAAAAACTTTTTATAAATATTTTATAAATACAAAGTGTTCTTTCTCTAACAGTTACACTTTAATACTTGTAATAGGTAAGTTTATTCTGGTTTCTTTGAGTATTGCATTAAATTATTATATGTTGTTTGAAACTTTTTTTAACTTAAGTTTGTGATTTTACTAATATGTACATATTTTTTGTAGATATTCATGGTATAATTTTAGCACTTTGATTAAATTAATTAACTTTAGTTGGTGTGTTAAAAGTAAAATTGTTTGAATACTCTTATTTACAAGCATTAATGGAAATTTATGAAGCTATTTTCATTTAATAATGGTATATTTTTTTTTAATACAAGGATATTTTGTAAGGATAGAGTAAATGAAAAATAAAATAAATAATTCTTTACCCAGTTATCAAATATTTGTATTATTTGATGAATATTTCTAATAGTTGATTTGGTTTATTTTACATCATTTTTTTTGTCATAAAAAATTCCTGAAATATTTCTATATTTCTACAACAATAAAATTAGGTAAAGTTACAAGATACACGATAAAAATGTTATATACGTGTAGTGTGAAAAAATCTTGAAAATTTTCCTAAATGTTACGCGAATATTAGCAAAAAAAAATTTATGAAAAATTTTTCTGATAAATATTACGCGCGTATTAGCGTATATTATAGAAAAAAAGTTTATGAAAATTTTTCTAAGATAAATGTTACGCGTGTATTATCTATTATGGTATATATATTTGAAAAATTTTCTAGATAAATGTTACGCAATAATAAGTCTTGTTCAATGAATTTCAGTGGCTGATTAAACCAATCATATTTAAGGACAAGAGGCCGGGATGGATAAGGACGCACAATAAAAAGATGGAAAATTTTTTTTCACTCAGGTGATTCCTCACACGTGACAACTCAAAATTAAATTTTGATTGGCTGATTAAAACTTCACAGTTACATTATCATCAAGTTATAATTTATTTTTATATAGTGTGAATACATGGAAAAACTGACTGGCTAGTAAAAATGAATATAAAGATGTAAGAGTAAGTTCTAATCCATGGCATATAATGGCAATTTCTTTTCTGCTACGCTACATGATTACTATCTAAGATTTATCTATCCAGTACTCACATTCCAAATTGATTTAACTGAATGTACTCATAACAATTCTTCTTTAATAATCCTTTCATAAAACCCTTGAACCATAGTCTTCTTAATTTCCTTTCAAATGCATTACATGAACTAAAGTAAACTTTTTTACATCTCTGATTTGAATGAAAAGTTGCTCAAGCTATGCTGATGCTTCTGAATGTTATTGGAAACAAACCTGTAAAAATAAAATATTATTAGCAAGATCTAAAAAAGGTGCAGAATCATTAGTGAATTACAATCACCATAAATCTGTATATACCAAAACTTAGTTTCCAAAAATGAATTAATTACTCTAATCTCGATATAATAAACAACATGGTATAACGAACTCTTGATTTACCGAACTTTTTTTTAAAAACAATTTTCATAATATTCAAAAAAATCTTGGTATACCGAAAATCATATAAACTTTATGGAACTTTTATTGATTTGCCGTTTATTATAAAACATGATAAAAAATTATATAAATTTAAATGGTCACATGATTTGCCATTACCTGAAATCAATTAATTTCGGCCAGAATTAGAACCACTTAATCTTTGCCTAAATTAATTGAATTCTAAACATCTTAATTCTGGCCGAAATAATCACATGATTTTATAAACCAATTTTTTTTATCGAACTCTATTATATACCGAACTTTTACTCCAAAACCGTGAAATGCTATATACTGTATATCAAATATACATATTATAATTAATAAAAATTGGTTATGGCTTAATGTCTATCTTTAGATTTTTAATCTTGTTATAAAATTAATGCCACATCATCTCTTTATTCATTATTACACACTTACTTTGCAAATAATGTGTGCAAATTATATTTAAATTACCAATAAATTATAATTTACTATCTTATCAACGTATTTATACAATAATTTTAGCTGATTAAGAAAGTATAAATACAATCCATACAAATGATGCTGCTCCAAGGTCCTATCAAGGGGTAAGGTATGCAAAAAAATTCTATTAGCAGTACGCATTTTTTCAGGGCTGGAATTATGATAGCGTCAATCAGTATCTAAGAAAGGGAATAAATTTTAGTAGGAATTATCACAAAGGAAAGATCTACATATTTGATCAGTATGTATATTTTTAAGCTTGAATAGTGCCCCTATGAGACATTTTTATTTTATGAACGTTTATAAATTCAATATTTTGATTTGTATATTTATTAAGAAAAATAATTAATTTTATCCGGGTAATAACCGGGTCTACTCGGGTCATCACAAATAAAATGATAAACGGGTAAAAACAGGTATTACTAATACCTGTTATGGAGTCAGGTAACACTTTTTTTGTTTGGGGATGTTCCAGCTCTAACCCTAATATAGCACCGATGACGATTGCCTTAATTTATAATCTAATCTCCCATCACCATGCATCCATATATATCAATTGCACAAGCGCCAATTTTCTATATTTTATAGGACAAATAAAAATGACCGAAAGTTACTCAAGGGGGTTTATTATAATATTTCTTAATACAATTTTCTCATTTCACGACCATTAAGGTTAGTGCGACATTTGAATAAGCGTCATAAATTTTATTAATCCGATGCATATTAATTGCTAATTAAAAAATAAAATAAGGAGCTATTACTTATTTGTATAAAAACTTCTTGGCGTTTCAATTTCGGTATGCGCCGTAATGAAAACGGAAGGTACCGTAAAAATAAATCTTAATTTCATGATACAATTCATAGAATAAAATGGCTTAATAATAAATATAAAATCTTAAATAAATAAATCTTAATATCACCAGTGGTGACGGTCACCAGTGGTGAATTTATGATGTAATTCCGGCCAGTATTTTATTAAATTTTTAATTCTGGCCAAAAGTACATCATAATGCTGGTATGGCGACAATCACAACTGGTGAACTTTAGCAATTTTCTTAATAAAATGGGGATAAATTCCTAGTTGAGATGTCTACGTCAGCATAGTTATTGTACTGTATATTCTGTATATTCTTATCATAATGATAAATTTCATTCCATTAATTGATAGATTCGGAATTTAAATTATTATTTGTTTTAATCTGTTTTACTAATTTTTTTTGTATTAGAATAATAACGTAAAAAAACATAAACTGGACTTATTTATAAAATTATAATTACCATTACACTGAACTTCAGATGTTAATTCTTCAATATTACGTTTTCTTGAAGAATTCAATGAACTCAATGCTTCACTAAATAACATATTGCGTTAATTAAAATTAATGTAATATAATAGTAATTCATATAATCTTTCCTTTCGATACAAATACCTTTGATTATAATTTATATCAAGCAAGTATTCTTTTGTAACATATTCTAATAAACAATAATGAAAATGTTAAAACATTGATCATTAATCATTAAAACATTTTTGGATTAAAGTACCTTTATTGCTTCTAACCAATGATTGAAACTTATCACCTAATATAATAAAATTATAATTAGTATTAAAGCCTTAATTAACTAAATGAAAAATATAAAGTAAGCTGTGATAAATTATAAGTACTTTCTGATAGTGAATTAATGGATGATGAATTAGAAATTAAAGAACTTAAAGATCTACTTGTATAAATTGCTTTTGAATGTAAACCTTCATTAAATTCAGGACCAATTTTCTTTAATTTTATTAATTCTAATCTGATTTCCTCGGCTTGCTTAAATTGGTCACTAATATCATCATCTTTAAATGAATTAAACAACCAAAAATAAATAATATTGTAAATATTTTCTATGGAAGGCCTTTTTGAAGGATTAGAATCCCAGCAACTTTCCATTAAATCAGCAAAGCATTTAGGAGTATCACGAGTGCTTTTAGGTCGTTCTCCATCAATAATGTTATAAATAAGGTTAATGTCATGTTCAATATTATCAAAAGGCTTACGGCCTGTTGTTAGCTCCCACATGATCATACCCATACTATAAATATCGGATTCTTTTGAAAAAGAAGAACCCCTAAATATTTCTGGTGCAATATAAGGTATAACTCCATAAATTTCGTTATTAAGTGAAGTATTATTTGCAGGTTGGGATAACCCTAAATCTCCAATTTGCCATTTTCCAATAGTTTCTATTTCACATAAAATATTACCACTATGAAAATCTCGATGTATAAAATCATTTCCGTGAATAGATTTAAGTCTAAATTAGAAAAAAAAAATAATGATAACATATTAATTATGGATAACCTCATTACTTAACTTCCCCTTTTTGATAATGCCAGTAGAATTTTATTACCTTCTTAGAAATCACTGGCATTATCGTAATTCCGACCCTGAAAAAAATGCCCAAATGATATATTAAAATATATAAGTACCCTTCTGTGATTTGCCATAAAACATATAATTTCTTATCCCACGTAATATTATTAAAATTTTTCCGTAAATAATTATGCAAGTCCCCTCCTTTTGCATAATTCATTACAAGCATATATTCTTTTGTAATGGGATCTTTTGTGATACCATAGTACTTAATTATACGATTATTATAACACTGATGAAGTGAATTTAACTAAAAAAAAAAAAATTATTGTTAAAATAAATTTGATAAGTGTCAAGTAAAATAAATTATAGAATATAACATGCCTCATTCAAAAAATAATTGCTTATATCTTGTGTATTTAGAAATCTTTTAATTGCTACAATTTTATTTTTGTTTCTAATACTTAAAAAATCATCATATTGATATTTACAACCGTCTAGCAACGTTGCTTTATAAACAATACCAAATCCTCCTTCTGCTATTTTTTCAAGATCTTTAATTTGAGAATATGGAATCCATCTCATTACTTGTGAATTCTTAAGATTATTTGCAATAAAATTGTATATTTCTAATGGGTTAACATAATTTTTATTACTTATATAATCTGCAATTTGGCTATTATTTTTATTATTTAATCTTGTAGAAATAAGAAATTTATCAATAGTAATATTTTCACTATTAATACTATCAAAGTCAATATTTATAGAAATTTCTGATATATCTTTGCATTTTTTACATTGGGATTTATTTGTGATTCCAAAAATAATATTTGTTGTTAGGCAATATCTACATCCAATGTAAATTAGATAGCAATAAGAACATAATTTTTGACAATCTGATATAAACATTAGGTCCAATGTGCATATCATACATTGACTATCAGTATCCCACCATGGCAAATAAATAATTTGGATATACTTTTTAGTCAATGATGATTTAATCCATTCAGAAGTAATTACATAGCAATTTGCACATAATTTAAATTTAAATTGATTATTCTGCTTATAAATTATTGATTTCTTACATAATTTACAACAACTTTCATTTTCAATTATAATATTATAATTATCTTGTTCTTTAATATCAATAGAATGGAATGAATAATTTGTGATCACTTGTCTAAAATATGAGAATTCATTAAACCATTCTTGGATATTATCTGAACGAATATTTTCGCAGTTTGCATTTGTATATACGTTCAAATACTCATTAATCATATTAATCATAGGTATGTTAATTTTAGTTATTTCCTTAATATACTTAAAAAGGCATTTCTTACAATATTTTTGTTTAAATAATACTGTCTTGGAATAATTTGTTCCACAATAATTACAATGATTTTCGTTATTATTGAAAGGAATGAAATAAATATTTATAGGACTAGATTTTAATATTGGAGTTGGATTGTTTGATTCCATTTTTTTGCTTAAGAAAAAATGGGTTGAAACTTGAAAACCACATTTTATAATTTCTTTCAAGGTATAAAAGATACTATATTTAGGAAACAAGACTTATAAAGGAGATAGTTTATGGCTGTTTTTCGTTTTGATTTGTCGATCACTCGGAAGTCCACGGGAGTTAAAAAATAATATTTGAAAAGCTCACGCACTTATTTGTAAGATACACGTATTTGTTTTTTAGGATTAGTAATTATTATAAGGGACGATGCTTTTTTGATTATTAAATTAATAATCAAAAGCTAATACTATTATAAAATCGAAATTATTTGTGTTACATTGTACAAACGGCGATACGCAGATTAGTGCAACTTTACGTAATTATCGATACCTTTTTTAGTTCAATTTTGTTTTTATTCTGTTTATCAAGTAATTTTATTTAATTAACTTTAATTGGTTCCACTGTAACATAATAATTAATTAAATGAAAATGGATAAATTTTATTTAATAGCAATTTCCGTTCTTCAATTATTAGAAAAGGAAAGAAATTCTTTTAAAAAAAAAATTGAAAAAGATGAGACAAAAAAAACGTCAAAATTTAAATTATGATGACATATCATTTATGTCGTTTAACTCGAGGCCTCTTTTTATATCCTTATTTAAATCCTTTTACGTAAAAAAAATATTATTAAAATTTTAATGAATATGTGATGATGAAATGGAAAAACCAAATGATTGGATGAAAATATGCACGTGAAATTCATATTGGATCTTAATTATTATTTATTATTTCGGATATACATGGGGCGAATCATAAAATAAATAAATAAATAAATAAATATACATGGGGCGAATTAGGCTCAAGCCATGCCGAAATATTACGGCACATAACACCAATTCGGCATTAGACCTGCGTAATAACAAAAATTTGGTGTAATAAATTTCATCATTACGCCGCCTAAATGTCGAATAATTACGGCTCATATACTGTACTATATATATTTCAGAAGATTATTTGAAGTTCATTATATAAAAATTTTAATTTTATCGCAATTATTTTTATTAGGAAATATATTTTCAAAGAAAAAATAACTAAATTCTTATTTATTCCAAACCCAATTGTTTGATAATAATAAAATTTCAATCCAATAGTGGTATAGTGAGTTTATCAAAATTTACGGCAACAGGTGTTTATGTTAGATTAGTTTACAAAGAAAGTCAGTTATAGCAATAAGCAATAAATTTATTGTTGATTCACAAAAGATAATAATATATTTATTACTTTATCATGTCTATAGTACCAATAATACCAACCAATAATACCAATTGTTTGCGTCGAAGTCACGTGATAGTAACAGAAATGTTTTACGAATTTACAGTGTAATTCAGTGTTTATAGCAGGGGTTTATACGAAAACAAGTGTTTCTTTATTAATAATAAATGTGATGTAATCAATTCACGAAATAAAAAACTAATAAACTAATATATACTTAACAAAAATCATAAAAAATAATATTGCTGCCTCACTCTGAGATCTGCAATATTACAATATGAAAACTATCAGTAAAAATTAACTAAAGACTATCTAATAAATCAAACCAAGATCTCGTCTCTTTCACATCATCCAGCCAGTCTATATATATTAATTCTTTGGTGAGTATAACCTATACCAAGTATGAGTTTTATCCAAAGTATCTATAACTTATACCAACAAATTGCCGATCATCATGATTAGGTCAACTATATGCCGAAATTTTGCATATACATTGCTGTCAAGTCACGTGACTGACGATCCCGTCAAAAATTTTGTAGAACAATGTCGATCAATGTCAAAAATGTGCAGCGGCCTGAAGGCCCTATGTTGCGTTTCCCTTTCCCAGTGCGTTTTCTTTTTGGCGAATCAATTACCCTTAGGTGATTGTGGTTATTAGCGTTTTAATTAGATTAGGAATTAAATTTTATTTCTTTTCCATGTAATACCTACCACTTGTATTTGTCGTCATATTAAAAATAAAAATAAAAATAAATGTCCAGTATGTTCTTAATCCTATTCGGTATAATTTAGATTAGAACAGGTCAAGCCTCAACTCTCAAGTTCCTTAGCATAACAGACAGGACGACTCCTCTGGGTTAGGCAGATATTTATACATTTAGTATAGTCTAGTTTTATTTTAATTCTAGCATCTATTTGTTTTATATCTTCTCCGTTTCTTGTCTTTATATGAAAAATAAAAATGAAATGAAATGTCAAGAATGTTACGAGCATATGAAATGCCACGAAAACATATTAGTTATTATATCTATTATATTTGTTATATTATTATACTTATTACTATGATGTTTATTTTATTAATTATAATGATTGTATTAGTACTGTGTTTTATATATTTGTTATATTTATTTTGTCTATTATATCTATTACATCAAAATATGTAGTTATTTATATATAAATACCATGCTGTAAACAAGAGAGAGGTTTAATGCTTTTAGGTTATTTAGTTTAAGAATCACGATGAAGTTAATTTGGGAATTAATTTGATCCTTTATTTGCCTATACACTGCCACCAATAATATTAAGAGGACACTAGATGGTAAAGGATAATTGCAAGTAGGGATGGCAACGGTCACGGTTATAACCGTTTATGACCGGTCATGACCGTGACCGATATCGGTCGGTCAAAGACCTCTGACCGACCGTTT
>JADRCO010001111.1:0-22456 GCA_021464525.1 Rhizophagus sp. LPA8_4_AMF
AAAAAAAAAAAAAAAATTTTTTTAATTTAATTTAAACGAAAAAAAAAAAAAATTTTTTTTTTTTTTTTTTTTAAAAAAAAACCACCTTTTTATTTATTATCTATCATTACCATTTATTCTCTCATATTCCCTATAAAAAAAGAAATTTATCATCCTTTTTCCCCAATGTCAACGGCTATTCTTCGACCAAATAGCGAACAATATTATTCTCCCGCAAATTATTCTAGACAAATGCAAATGTTACAACATCAACAACAACATCAACAACAACAGCATCATAATCATCATCAATCAAATTATTTACAATCGAACAATTGTAAAACTGAATCTTTACCATTATCTTTACCTGACCAACAACAACAACAATCTTCAATGTTAAAGAATAATAATAATACGAGTCAGATTAACAATAATACTTCTACACCTCATTTTGAATACGTTTCATATGATAGAGTTCAAGATCTTTATGAACAAAGAAAAGGTCATTTTTATTTCATTCCTGAAGGTTTTGAACCTGTCTTGGTTCCCAATGATGCAAAAGCTCAAACTGTAACAAATTTATTGGAAACCTCTAAACCTGTCTCTACCGCTCCCAATGTTTCACGAATGTTACCTGATACTGATGTTCGTTTACCATCTTTTGCCTTACCTTGTGGAGTCGCTGGACCTGCAAAGAAGGATGTTTCTCCTAATGGTAAAACTCCAAAGATTAAGAAACCTCCTAGACCTCCGAATGCTTTCATACTTTATCGAAGAGCGAAACAACCAACTATTGTCGCTCAACATCAAGGAATTACAAATAATGAGGTTTCTAAAGAAATTGGAAAGATGTGGCACGAAGAACCGATGGAAGTTCGTCTTAAGTTTCAAAAAATGGCCGAAGCTGCTAAAGAAGAACATATGAAAAAATATCCAGAATATAGGTATCGTCCAAGAAGGCCACAAGAAAGAAAACGTCGCGTTCAAACACGTGAAGCTTCAAACAGAAGATCTTCGGCCCCATCTTTACCTCATCGTGTATCTCCATCATCCATTGTAGAAAATCCTGATTATATATCATCAAGACGTGTATCATCAATATCTAGTGATGGAGAAAATAGAAGTCCTAATCAAAATCAACAACAAATTTATTATAACACAAATTCCGAAGCACCATCAGATTCTAATTATGGAATGATCGAAAATTCAACAATGCCACCACAATTCACTTCTTACATGCAACCATCAATTAATGATTTTTCAGTATTTGAAGCTCAGCCTCAGGATATATCAGAAGATGGAGTTGAATTCGATTATGATTATAACAATTATAATCCACAAATGATAAATTACGCAGAGCATTATCCTCATCAATACGTACACAAATATTGAATTATTTAATTAATTCGTCTATATTACGTCTTGTTACCCTTTTGCTATCTCTTGGCTTGCGCCCTTCGGCGTAACTTGTCAAGACTCTAGAATATTCGTTTTATTTTACGCCAAATTCTAGATCGTATTGAAAGATTCAGTAGATTCAGTATAGTATTTCAAATATATTCAGTATCGATATTCAAAAAAAAAAAAAAAATCGTTTTTTATTTTTAGTTTATATTGATGTATGTCTTCGCTGAGACATGCATTCTATTGAATTCAAATTTTATTTTTATTTTATACCTTTTTTTTTTTTTCGTTATTAATACTTCGTTTTTTTTTTATACTACTTATCATCAAGTAGTTTTTTAACGTTTTAAGGTACAGTTTTGAATTAATCCTTTAACTGTTAATATAATTTTTATTTTTATTCCAAATTTGGCTTACAAATTATAATATTTTTTTTTTTCTTCAAAATACACAGATCTTTCAGATCAAAAATTTATCAACTTTATACTTTTTAAGTTTTATACACAGATTTTTTTATGACATGATTTCATATATTTCTTCTTCCCCTTTTAAAACTTACGCTTTTTTTTTAAATGAACTCCACTAAAAAAAAAACCCCCAAAAAAAACCATAGTATTATAACTTTTTTATATATATATTACTAATTATAATAAATATACAGACAAATATATGCTATAAGACTTTACAATACATACATATATATATATATATATAAAAAAAAAAAAAAAAAAAAAAAAGACATTCGAATCTTTAGTTAGCAGAGCTTTTATATAGCTTTACATTTTTATTATTGTGAATAACACTTTTTAGCATTTTTTTTAATTCGAATAGACATGTATATTTTTCTTCAATGTTACTTTCTTCTTCTTGTTTACATATATTTCCCCCTTTTTTTCTTTATATATAGTACATAAAACCCCCCTTTTTTTTCTTCAAGCATTACATTATTTTTTTTTAAAAAAAATGTACAGATGTTTTTTATACATTATAAAAAAGATATATTTTTAGTGACGTGGTGAAAAAAAATAAAAAAATAAAATAGTATATACATATATATTTTAAAATAAATAAAAAAAAAAAAAATAAAAAAAATAAAAAAAATTTTTTTTTTTCAAATTTTATACTTTATATTATCTGTTATTATAATATTATTATATAAATTTAATCAATGTTTAAAAACTAATAAGCTAATAAATAAGTAAGTAATGATTTTTCCGCCGAGTATCTAATTCGGTAAAGACCGAATTTTGTTCCGATTAAATTTCAGCCACTGAGTCGTTATGAATGATTATTACTGAAGTAAATTGACGGTTTTCCCGCCTTATTCTAGAAAATTTCTCTTTTTATTTGTCATTTATTTGTCATACTAATAAACTAAATAAACAAAAAAAAAAAGATAAAATTACGGTTAAAATATGATGCAATGACACTATAATACTTCCGTAAACTTTAGTGAGTAATGAAAAAAAAAAAAGCACACTGTCACTCTGTCAAAAATACGCCAAATCGCCGTCAAACAAAAGAACTAGACTCTTTTTTTAATTTGACAATAAAAAAACTTTTTTGTATTACAAATAAATTGGAACGTTGTTTTGCTGCGTTGTTATTAGTCGTAAAATAATAGAAAGTACGATTTTAAATACCCGATTAGTTAAATAATAACTTTTTATCTAACAGCGGAACAGCCGCAGTGATTAAGACGCCAAATTAGAAAATAAACTAAAAATACGGTTATTACGGAATTACCAAATATAAACATTAATTACGGGTTCCTTAAAAATGTTTTTAGAAATTTTGAAATATTTACAATAAAAAAATACGTCATTTTAATCATCGGAATGAAGATTCCGTTCCGGAGTTTTTACAGTAATTGGATTGGTTGATTTAAGTAATTGGATTGGATTAGCTATTGGTTGAATAAAGTAAATTGGATTGGTTAAGTTAAGTAATTGGATTGGTTGAATTTATTTGATCATTTTTAATAAATAATCATTTGATCATTTGAGATACATTTTGATACATTGATATATTGAATAAAATTTTTAAATTTCTATATATTATCTATATTATAATATATATTTTATAATATTATAATATTCTTTCCCCCCAAATATTTTATTTCGGAATTTTTTTAAATGGAAAATTTTTTAAATTTCCCCACAAAAATATCGTGTGGAAGAACAATGGCATGTATATCATTGGTCATCTAGAATATGCACGATTACATATAATTTACTTAATAATTACCAAATTTATTTAAAAGTATTCCGGGTAAAACTAAATACATTCATAATTTACGTAACACAATAACGGCCGACCATACAAATTTGAAACACGTTTGAAAATTTTTTTATTACTGGATAAAATTCTTGTTTATGTATAAGAAAAAAAACGCCTCCAAAAAAGTTTGTACGATTTATGATTACCTTTTTTAAAAAAAAAAAATTCTTTTTTTCTTTGTTCTATTTTATAAAAAAATTCCAAATATCGAATTTCTTGATGATTTCCTTTAATGGAATAACTTATATCGAAACAATTTTCAATAAAATTACATGTGTTTATACTTTTTTTTTCTGCCGTTCATTTTTTTTTTTTGTATAACTAACCACATGTTTTTTTTTAAAAACCGAATGAAAATTTTATCGTACATTGTGTTTTTTCAACCCAATCTAAACAATGGAAACCATTTATGTAATTATATCCGCAGTTAGCATAATGGAAAAATTTTACAATGGATGTAATGGATGTAAATAGATGTAAATGGATGTATTGAATGAAAAAATAAATATGACAATAGGGATTGGATTTATTAATTGTATAAGCCACATTTAAAGAAGGGTCGGAGTGTCTGAAAAATTATTCAAATGGGTAAAATTTATTCATTTATTTTTACTCTATTTGTTACAAATCTTACATATATGTAATGTTTGTAATTTATTACAATTGAAGATTCTTTAATCCTTGTTATATAACTTGTTTAATTACTAGTTTCCCTGCCGCAGTCTAATAAATTTTATTATTATTATATGGCTGAATAAATACCTAATTTTATTTTTATTTTTTAAACAAAGAACAGATAAATTTTTGATTGTCCTTATCACAATGGAAAGATCACATATCATTTGTGATAAATTTCTTTAATACATATATAATAATAATAAACACGAGCGTATAAAAAAAATATATAAAAATGCAATTTAAAATTTCACATTCTTTCGCATTTGTACTTTTTTGATTTAAATAAAAATTTTTATTTATTATATTATTAAAACAATAATAAATTAACAATATATAAAAAAAAAAAAAATTTAAAATTTAATTCCTTTGTTATCTTGTTTTTCTTGTTATTCCAAAAAAAAAAAAATGTTGTGTCTTTGAAACTAAACTCATTTTGTGTCAACAAAAATATTTTAGAACAATATTAATCGTTAATGTTGAAATGAACTCTTAAATTTATTATTGTTCTTATAAAAAAAAAAAAAAAAAAAAAAACTTATTTAAAAACTTGTGTTTAAAATTTCCTTTTAATTTAGGAAATATTCACGTTATCTATTTAATCTTTTTTTTTCTTTTGTACCTTGGGAATTTTTTTTAGTAAATTATTTTGGGGATAAGAAATTTGAGATAAACCAAATAAAGATAACAAAAGAAAATAAAGAATAAAAAAAATTCTGCAATTAATGTTGGGTTACATATTTACATGTTCGAATTTTAGACGCGTTTGTTTATCTTTATTCATATTACTAATTTTCTTTTTCTTTTTCATTTTTTTCATCCCTGCATTCTCTTTTTTACGAGATTACAAGATTAAAAGATTACAAGTACACAAAAGTACACAAAGTTTTTTTTTCGTCCCTTGCATCAAATTTCAGCCCACGATAAAAAAGAATCTTCAATAACAATACATCAAGTATATCAAAAGTTACAAAGAATATCTTACAGTTAGTATATCAAAGTATAATAGTATATCAATGTTTAAAACTTTAAAAACGCGCGTGCGTACAGTTTATAATCAGTGTAGGCAATATAAGTAAGTAGTATAGGCAATATCTGTTATAGGTAATTCGAATTTACGCGTTATAGATTAG
The DNA here is from genome assembly GCA_021464525.1 of Rhizophagus sp. LPA8_4_AMF. NCBI lineage: Eukaryota > Fungi > Glomeromycota > Glomeromycetes > Glomerales > Glomeraceae > Rhizophagus > Rhizophagus sp. LPA8_4_AMF. Next base: position 5,472 of record JADRCO010001111.1, read on the forward strand.
TAATGTTTGATAATTTTATCATGGGGTTATAGAGTTATAGAGTGGTTATAGGGGTTATATGTTTGTGTATATATATGTGCATATATATGTATATATATATATATATATATGTTATATACATATATATGTGATTTGTATATATATGTTATATACATATACATATATTATATGTGTTTGTATATATTATATATTTAACACTTATATATATAACTTATATATCATATATATATACGTATGTATAATAATAATTATTATTAAGTAAGTACATATATTTAATAATTTTCTAAATTTTTTTTTTTTTAATTTTATTGATTTTATTAATTTTTTAACCTTTTTTTTTTTACTTTTTTAAACTTTTTTAAACTTTTAACTTAAATTAATCATACTAACCCATGTTATAATTAAAAAAAACGCGGAAAAACTTTTAGTGGCTTAGCTTCGATATCTTAAGATTTACTATATGACGTGTGATTATCAGTTAGTCACGAAATATGAATTTAAAATTTTTAACGTGTACAGTACACAATTATTTATGGACAAACAAACAAATATGCATTATAAATTTTCTTATTATCATGATTAGGGGAACCCTGATCAAATTAAAAAAAATCCATTTTGATATGGTTTATTATGGTAAAATTGAAAAAGGGGACCCGAAACTCAAAAAAGATTAGTTAAATTAGTTGATGTAGTGAATGGGAAAAATCTTTTTTTTGAATTTATTTTTTTGATTATTCTGATTATTTTGATTAAAAATTTTTTTAATTTTAAAGATTTTTAAAGGGAATTTTTACCGGTTCTATTTGTTTGCTTACATCTTTCGCGTAAGTAAAATTTTACGTAAAAATCATCACAAGGAAATTTTAAAAACGTATTATTATTAACTTGACACATGCTCATTTTATTTGACAGGTTTTATGATTCTCACGCACGGTTTAATATATATTAATCCTTTTGTGGTAAATATTTATGAGAACAAACAAGGGGATGTAGCGAGACTAGCATATGTCTTATTTTTTTTAATTTAACTTCTTTTGTAAGTTAATAAATATTTAGAATTTCTGAATTTTCCCTGGCCCCTAAACTTTTTTTTTTCCCATGGTTATCCTAAATGATACTTTGAGAATCGGGGAAATCGGGATTTCGGAGATTGTAAAGTTTTCAGTTCTTTTTTTTTTTTTCATTCAATCCTCATTTAATCATTCAAAAAAAGATTTTTTCCTCATTTAATCATTCAAATTAATATTTTATTTTACACAAGAAAAAATGTTTCAATAAATTTAATGTCATTCAAAAAATTCCCAAAAAATTCCCTCATAATTTTACACAATTTACCAAATTTAGTTTAGTCCCAAATTTGACAGATTAATTTCATTAATAAATTATAAATAAAATTAATAATAAAATGAATATATATATAATATATAATATATATAAATAATAATCTTATCTCTTTTTTTTTTCGAGGACAATAATAATTAATATTGATTGTTCCGTATTTTTGAAACAATATGATTTTCAATTTCTTTTGTTTTTCTAAAATGTCTTGATCAATTTTTGCGCAATTTGATGATCATTTCATCAAAAAAAAAAAAAATGGTCTTTTTTGGTCGTAAAAGATTATTGTAATGTACAAGTACAATTTATATATTAAGTAGTATATATATTACATATATCATCATTGTATTCGTTTAAAAGGTTTTTTTAGAGTTTATTTGCATTAGACGTACTTACTGTTACTTGTACATTGTATTCAATCCATCTTTTTTCAAAAAAAAAAAATAATAATAAAAAAATATATATAAAAAAATATCTTATCTATTAATTTTATTAATCTTTTCAGCCCTTTCGAAATCCTTTAATCCTTTATCAATGATAATAATATTCAAAATTAAAATGCAGCAATGTGCATTAAACGTTTTGATAATGTATGATGTATCACGTAATTTACGTAATTAACACTTAATTATTATACGTGATGATATTGATTTAAAAGAAATTTAATTATAATTTATTTATATTTCAAATTTGTAAGTTTTTTTACATGGGTTGTACTTTATATACTTTATTTACTTATATACTTTATTTACTTATATACTTTATTTACTTATATACTTTATTACTTAAATACTTTATATTACTTATATATACTTCAATACTTTATTTGAATAACAAAATATAATATAAAAAATGATTTTTTTTTTTTGTTTAAAGTAAAAAAAAAAATTAAAGTTGACTTGTGTTACGTGTCAAACCTGTCAATGTCATCTTAATTTCGTTTATAATTAATTTTAACTTTTCTTTACCTGTTTTAACATTGCATTTTCATATGAGTTTTTTTTTTTTTTTAAGGAGAATTATTCTAGTTTCATAAACCTCCACTTTTCACATCTCCTTATTTAGTTGTTTCTTATAAATCAGGATAAAATAATTAAAATATAAAAAACTCGTTTTTTACTTTTATTATCATTTTTGTCATGGGATCATGAATATTTATATATATTATTATTGTTTACAGTGTTTTAAACTGACACTTTATTTCATCTCCTTAATAATAAATAAAATAAAATAAATAAATGGGTAAATTGTTCAAATTTCGTAATTTTTTTAATAATGTAAACCCCCCCCTTACAATTTATGTAATAATGTTTAATCACGTGATAAATTCTAAACTGGGGATTCCCCAAGCATATTACTATAGAGGTAAGATGGGTAATCTAATTTCTCAATTACGGTAATTTCATTATAAATACAGTAATTTCCTTAAATTGAATCGGAAAATCGGAAAATCGAAAACCAAAAATTGCGTAGATATTCGCAATTTAAACTCTTAACCGGTCTTCTATATGCTTTCTTGTTGTTTCAATCAGATCTCTTTCTTCATCTTTTGAAGCATTGTATCTTAAAACATTAGATTGATTGAACGGATTCTCGGGTGATTTCTTTTTAATTTCGTATTATAAAAAAAAAGTGAAAAAAAATCAAATAAAATTAATTAATCATAAAATTGTAAATTTTTTTTTTCGATCACGAAAATATTTTTTTCATAAAAAAGCAAAACACTTACTTTGAAATTTTCGTACAAAAGATTACGTAATTGAGCATAACGTAATCCAGGATTTTCTTTTCGAAGTTTTGGCATCTCCAGTTCCTCATATGCACGGAAGGCAGCCTACGTTATAATAAATTATCATTAGTATGTATAAATGTATAAGAATAAGGATAAATTTTTTAATCCAATTGGTATACCTTAAACCTTCTTTCTGGATGTTTTTCAATATTAGCAGCACTTGTAGGAACACCACTAGCACTATTTTCTAATAAATCTAAAGCATCATCTATATTAGATGCAAAAAATTCAGGAATTTCTCTTCTCTCCGTGGCTTCTTGTTCAACTTTCTGAGTCTTCTTGATAGCCTTTGTCTAATATATAAAATATATATTAAGATAATCTTTTTAATTATAAAAGGAATAAAAAAAAAAAAAAAAAATAGGTATAGACTCACCTCTTCACCCGATTTCTTTGTTAATTTTAATGCAGGCTTATATTTCGAGAGTTCTTTTTCTTCTTGTTCCAATAATTTTGCTGCTTCATTTTTCTTTGCTAATAAAGCTTCCTATTAATAATTTAAAGCAAATTGAGATCAAATTCTAACTTGAAATTTTTTTAAAATATATTAAAATATCACCCAAAGTAACGACTGAAAACTATTGATCGTACTTTTTTCAGTCTTTGAGCTTCTTTTTTTGAAGTATCTTTTGATCCTAATGACCACTCTTCGGACTCTTTTCGTTCTTTTTCAGCTTGTTTTTTGGCATCAACCTCTCTTTGGTGTACGGCTTTCTTTTCCTTTGCAGCCGTAACTGATAAGCAAAAAAAAATTAATTGTAAAAAAAAATGGAATACTCTCGTTACAATACAAAAATATTTATTAATTATTATACCTCTAGTATTTTCTCCTCTGAATTTTTTTGGCATGATTTCCAAAGTAAAAACCGAATTTCTTGTAATAAAATCGGAGAAATTATTTTATTAATCAAGGCGCAGTAACCATGTAGGTATCCACATGATTCGCATGGGCGGATGGGCCCATGAGCTGTTTCATTTACGTAATTATCCGTAAACATCGGAAATAATCGGAAAATAAATAAATGTGTCATTCATCTAAAAAAAAAAAAAAATTTATTTATTTATCATAAAAATATCTTCATTTTTTGGTTTTTTTTCTTTTTTTTTTTTTTAAAAAAAAAAAGTTATTTTGAATAATTTGTAAACATGCCTTTTGACGCTGGTATACTTTTTTTTCGTTAATTTATATTTTATTTTATTTTATTTTTTTTTTGAGAAAATATTGATCAATATTTTTTTTTTGGTAACCTTAAATAGCAAGTGCTGATGCTGCGAACGGTGCTAAATTGTAGGTTTGAAAATTTTTCATAAAATCAATTTTTATTTATTCACATTTCAATTCCATTCGAATAAAATAAACCGAATTTTTTTAAATTGAATCATATTACATTACTTTTAATATTTAAATTCAAATTCAAAAAAAATCTAAATTTTTATAAATATTTATAATAATAAATTACTAAAAATTTGAAAAAACAGATTCAAGACTCGTTGCGCTCAATGCCATACAGTTGAAGCAGGAGGTTCTAATAAAGTAGGACCAAATCTTCATGGATTATTTGGTCGTAAATCCGGTACAGTTTCAGGATTTTCATATACTGCTGCTAATCAAAACAAAGGAGTAATTTGGAAAGAAGATACTTTATTTGATTATCTCGAAAACCCGAAAAAGTATGACATATAATTCAAAATTTTTTTTTTTTGAATCGACATTTATCTAATTCTACCATTATCTTTTTTTTTTCAGATATATTCCTGGTACAAAGATGGCATTTGCCGGGTTTAAAAAGGAAAAAGATCGTAATGATGTTATTGCTTACTTGAAGGATGCTACAAAATAACTTTTGACTGACCATATTCACAAGGAAAAAGCATATCAAATTATTTAATTATATAATAAATTTAAAAAATCTTTTTAATTGGTCAAATTATTTGTTGACTGACCATAATTAGTAAAGATTTTTTTGTTTGTTTGCATTTTTTAATTATAAATTCTGAAAAATTTTTATCCATGGTAAAATCAAACTAACAAAAAAAAATTTTTTTTGTTAGATCAACTTTTATTCATGCTAAAAATAGTTTAATGCAATTCAAATAGAATTCATTTATTTGAATTTTGAGAATTTAATTATTGAGATAGTCATTATATCGCTTGTGGGTTTAAATATTTACAGTACATAATAAGATGAGTTGAAATAATAATCATAAGGATATATATAGATGTATCTCAGTATAAAGAACGTTCAATCTTTTCCATTTGTATCTTGTTTCTTAAATGCAGCATGTTCTTTATGGACTGTAAAGAAATTAAATTATATTAGGTATCAATGTTTGAAAGGGAAGGTGCAAAATCTGCATACAAAATCATACCCTTGTAATATGGACTCTGAAGTTTAATATTTTCCAGTAATAATAATTCTTGCAATTTATCCATTATTTTAGAATTTTCATGTGCATCGGCATTTTTATTCCAAATAGTAAAAATATCAGCATTAAATCTAGTAGATACCGATAAACCAAAAATATCATCATCTAATATTATACATAAAAATGTCAGTTTAAATCAATTTTTAAAAAGTATTAAAATTCGTTGATTAATTAACCTTTAGTAACAACATCCTCGAACTGTTCCCCAATTAAAAGCATGAGTAATTCTCTCCAGACTATTTTTGATTCAGATTTATTAACGCGAAATGACCAAGCGCCTCCGTTTTCATTATGTGGGTCTTCCCTAAAATATTAAGTTTAATCAACTTGATCATGTATTTCGAAAAAAAAGAGTAAAAAAAAAAAAGAAACTTACCATACAGGCCGAATTCCACTTTTCATAAAATGAAGGCTACTTCTAAATTGTAATTGATCTGGCCCTATAATATTGTTATAAACTGACCAAAAACTCTTGTGAAAGCAAATAATAATAATTAATTATAGCATAAAGAAAATATTTAATGAAAATTCTTTCTTACAATATTTTTTTTTTACCTGAACAGTATTTACAGTTGCAACACTCTTCAGATTTTCTTCGTATTCCTCTAAAAAAAACATATATAAAAGAAAAATTCAAAAATTGGTTGAAATATGGGATTGCCCATTTTATTATGCTCAGTAACAATCAATTACAGGTCTTTTACCAGGCGTGGCATTCGCGACATATCTTTTTTTTTTAGAAAAAAAAGAGCACACATAGAGATTAATATTGTTCATTATTGATTAAGAAAAAATCTTTAATTTACACTAATAATAAAAACGCACTTATCGTGGTAAAATGTCCATTCGTTAGCTAGAGGGTACTGCTCTGAACTTTTAGTGTTATCTTTGTCGACAGTACTTTCTTTAGAACTTCGAAGTGTATTACTTTTCCAGGAATCTGTAGTTTGACTTTTTGAGTTAACGACTGAAGATTTTGTGGTAGAATTGGTCGGTAATGTGTTAGCATTTGATGTCGTACTAGAAGACATTGTTTTGTCTTTGTCTGTAATCAAAAAAAAAAAAAAATCTATCGTCTATTTTTATAAGAAGTTTAACTAATAAATAACATCGATTTTTTTTCCGTTAATGGATAATTATAAATTAAATAATGATGTTCGCTAATAGACGAACTCTTCGTACAAAATTTTACATCCTTATTTAAAATAAATTTGATCACCTTTTTAGAACCAATCAAAAACTCATTATTAAAATTCTGAATATGGATTGAGTGACATATAATTCCGTCATTTTCAGAAAGAAAAATGGTAATGAAAGCGTTTATATTAAAAAAAAACCTGTTCGGCTAAAACATATTTAAATGCTTTTGGAAATAAGCAAGTTGAAAAATTCTGGTATTTTTTCATGAAAGGAGATGAATAGGAATTAGGCGTGTTAGTATTAACGATTTAATAGTATTTTGAATTTTTGACCTTAATTTGAGCTTATAATCATATCATATCTTTAGTGGAATTTATCATAAAGAATAAAAAAGATCTTTTATCAAGAAAGAAAATTGAACGTGCATCAACTTCAAAAAGGTGTACCAAATTTTTTTTAGCCGCCTTCTATTTACAAAAGTAATTTTAATATTGAAAGTAATTGGGATGGATCAGAAGAATATATTTTTTTTTCTGGTACATGAATATATGAAGATGTTAGGTGCAATATTATAAGCAATATACGGTCGTTTCATAATTGTAACTTAAGAGAGATTCACGCAAATCCCTCACTTTCGGCATGGGTTCTCATTCTTTTTAAAATGTATAAAATGAATATTATACATTTGAATGCATGGCATAAGTTATAACAAAATATCAGGCGTACTATATAGTATTATTTATAATTAATGTTAACGGCATTCCTAATTCTGTGGAAGATGCTCTTTCTGGCTCGGATTCAAGTTTTTTTTTATTCTTTTTATGACATTTACAGTTGTAGAATTAGAAATTCAAATATATAATGAATTGTAACATCTATATATATAAGAATTTTGATAGAAATTTGGTTTTCATCTAAAAATTTTTTTTTAAATTTCATTAAACATATAAAGATTTTGCCTATGAAAGGAAATTTCTATAAAGCATGGACATGTTATGCCAAAATCCTAATCAAAATCGAATTCGTGAGTCTCGAATAAGACTGGCAAATTTATCAAGTTCTTCAATATATGCAAGCTGAAGAATTTTTTGATAAGCAGACATATTAACCAGTCAAGACTTCAAAATACAAGTCTGTTTAGTACCATTCTTATATTATGAAATAAAGCCAGTTTGAATGGTTGGATCTAAAAATTGATATACTGATGCCACAGACTGAACTAGCAAAAACTGGAATAATAAAATTTCGTGCAATGTATTATGGTAAAAAGTGTAGGTAGAAACCTAGAAAATAAAAGTTCATTTTAAAGGTTTGTCATATATCTATCATATTAATAAATGTGAAAATTTTTAATTTGACTAAAATCTAAGTTTTGGTTTGTGAAGTTTACAGTTGTCTCACTTTCCATACTGATGAGCATACATAATGTTTGTTAAAACAAACAGATGATATATAATTCTTTGCATGCAGAATTTTTACAGCAGATGCGCTTTATGTTTGATAATCATACCTTGAATAATCCTACATTTCACGTTACTAATAAATAATTTATTATTCTCTTTGGCACAGTAATTTATCATCCTCCGAGGTGTTTGACAAAAAGGAGTAATAATAAAGAGCTTGAGATTTAAGTGCCGGACAAAATAAGAATCCGTGATTTAAAGTTGAATCCTGAAGCCTGGAATAAATCTTCATTCTGATTTATAATCAAATAAACTAATGGAAGTGTTCATAATTTTATTCTTTAATGATATTATTATTGTTCAATTATATCTTCAGTGTCACTGTTAGATCTAAGAAAATTCTCCAATGCCTCCCGATCATCTGCTGTTTCTAATTCAACTTGTTCTAAACTAGTTATCAAATCTTCATCTGATAGTTTTGGCGAATATTCTATGAAATAATAAAAAAAATATGTAAATACATAATAATAAATTTCGAAAATTATTATAGTCATCAATACCATTATGTACTGCAGGGTTTATCATTCGCTTTTTGTAGTTTTCCATTTGTGTTTCAAAATCAGCTTGATATGACTGCACTTTTTGGATTTTATGATTCCTCACAAACTCCTCATAATGTTTTTGATACATAATCCTTTTTTCTGCTAATTCAGCCCTAAATAATAAAAATTAATTAGATAAAATAAGCAGTTATAAAATAAATATCCTATTGTAAACCATATTTACTTACTCTTTTTCTTCGATATGTTTATCAAGTGAGCGAAATTCGGATCGTTTCCAATCTTCGAAAATTTGTTCTTGATTATTTTTTGCGTAATCATCAATCATATTCTCCAACTCTGACAATTTTCCTTTTAGTGAAACTTTTTTTTTTAAAAAAAAAAATTACTAAGACTTTCTTGAATTATAAAGGAATGTCAGTTAATTGTGATCTTACTTGCAGAATGGGTTATTTCATCGATCATTACTTTTACTTTAGGCAATTGACTAGCCTCCGATTTAACTAACTCGCATGTTTGATAATGATTTTCACATTTCTTCAATATTTGCTGAATAAGCCCATCAACTAACTAGTACATTCAAAAAGATTTAAGTATCAAGAATTAATAAAAGTAATGTCAAATGCCGACTTACAATAGCGTTACGAAAATTATTTTCATCTTCAGCTTTTATCGAATTCCACTCATTTTCATATCTAAAAGCAAATAAAGTTAAGTACGATGCTTTATAACGAAAATTATGTCAATTTTAAAATCACCTTAATGAAAATTCAGTAGTTGCTGGTATGTCTAGACTCGGTATTGTACGTGACTTGCTATAATGTAAGACAACAATAAAATAAAAATCGGAGGAAAATTCAAAAGTGAAAAGAAAAGAAATAAAATATAACCTTAAATTCCCAATCGCGGGTAACCTTGGTGATAACGAACCTAAACGCGGGTTTAATGCAGGGGTGAGAATTTCGGCCGATTTTGTACGAATGTTTTCCCATTCATTGCGAACTGCCTGAAGTCTTAAATAAATTTAATATCTAGAGTTAATTAATAAGTGTGGGCGATCAATAAATTTATCCTCTATAAGAAAATTGAATTTCTTAAGTAGTAAAATAATTGCTCACCCAGTCGTATCGATAAAGTCCTTAAAACTAGATGATGATATTTTTTTGAACTGTTCAAACATTGTTTAAGATATCAGATATGCAACTACGTCTTAATTCTTAAACTTAACAAGGCACGTGAGGTTAATACATTATTGGCCAATGAAACTTCATGATCTTAAAAAAGATAAAACGGGAAATTTAATAATTTATTAGAATCCTCCTCCTTCCAATATCTCTTTGATTCAAAATGGTAAAGTTTTTCTTTGTCTTTTTTTACATCCATTAATCATCGAATTAGTAATTAAATTGTTATAATTGATAGTTTGATTATTTTTTTAATGAGCTCAAATAATTTATCCGTTAAATTGTTGGAGAATGAGAGCGATGATAAACAAAAATAAATCTGTGATTTTGAATATTTATTATTAAATCAATATTATAGACAAAGGGTACCTCAAGCTTCGGTAAACGCCACACAAAGACCCACACTTTATGCCGTCGATGTGGAAGGCGTGCATTTCATAATCAAAAGAAAACTTGTGCTCAGTGCGGATACCCCTCTGCAAAAACGAGGAGCTGTTAGTATTATATTAAAACTTGATTTTTAATTGTGAATTGATTGAACCAAATAATTTTCACTCAAATAAGTATTAATTTGATAATTTTTTTTTTTTAAAAAAAAATAGATAACTGGAGTGAAAAAGGCAAACGTAGAAAAACTACAGGTACTGGCAGAATGCGGTATTTGAAGCATCTTCCTCGTCGTTTTAAGAATGGTTTTCGTGAAGGTAAAAGATTTTAATGAATTCTATGATTCCATATAATTTTTATATTTATAACAAATTTTATGATCTTTTTTTTTTAGGCACTCAAGCAGTAAAGCGATCAGCTCCAGCTACGGATAGTTCTGACGTTTGAAGAATTTCTCTTTTAGTAACTCTTTAAATCTTTATGTAAATGACAATAATTTTAATAAAATGAATGCTTAAAGTTACACTATATCATATACTTTATGACGAAAACTTGACAAAATTTTTAATGCCAGCCATTGTAGAATAAAAGATGAATCTCATCTGGTTAAATATAGACAACACAGATATATCTTGTAACAGTTAATCAATTATAAAATAGATGAGAAATAGACCGAGTTTGGATTATTGGATTGTTCTAAACCAATGGATGATCAGTAAATTATTATATTCAACCTTATTAATTATTTGGATTTAATCATATTTAAATTTTCAATTCCATCATCAATTTTCGCTTATAACGTAACAATATGATGGATTCGGGAATTAGCCATTTCATTCCTTTTTACATTTCTTTATTTTTATACACACTTATTTATGTATCCAAATTTCATTCATAATGTTAGAATTTTAAGTTCTAGTGTCAACTTTTAATGATTCAAGATCATATAAGTTTCAAAATTGACACAAACTTTACGGTGCCTCTTTCGATTAATTGAAATAAAATTTTAAAATTTTTTATCACGGCTGGCATTACGGCATTAAAAGTAGTGGAAACGTGATACTCGCGACACGGAGTGATCATCAATTATCGGTTCGATTACAGGATTCGGCTACATAATATTTTTTTAGATCGATATTTCGATATTCTAATTTCTAAATATTTCAAATTTATTTTAGCTAAATAACTTTTGGAGCTTCAAATAACATGCGTTTATATATACACTATATATGGACATTCCCCGGAGTTTACGACCAGAATTGTCCAAAGTTGTCTTAGGCTAACAAGCATTTTATAATGGCAGCTGACGGACTTTCTCGTTTTATGGTGCAGTACTTTTTAATTCTCAGGTGAGAAGCGTAATAATTATAATTATTTTCCTCTTGTAAAGACTTGTTACTCCTCAATTTGTAAAAAATTAATTGACGCGTTTTCTTATTTGGTCATTTAGGAAGTGTCTTTTGTCACAAAATTACTTCTGCTGGATACTGTTTATTGAATTTTTTAATGCTTGGTTGTAACGATATCTTAATTACTTAATTAATATCTTGTGGCTATAAATGGAAGAGAGATTAAATCAAGTGAGTTAAGTTTATTAGCAGTTTATTTCGCCAGATTTAAATATAATCATACTTACTATATAATCACACACTCGGGAAGAGTTTCTCCGGTTTATAATAGCAAAACTTGGAAAAAGTGTAATTGTAGAGTGTGTGATTATATAGGATAGGCCGATTGGGAATTAGTACGACTGTATAATTAACATTTGTTTTCTAGATTACTGAAGTCGTCCGTTTCATAACTGAGAATGACGATTATATTATCGAAGGCAATTGGTTTTGTCAGCATTGGCGATGCAAACACGAACCAAAATGTAAAATGAACGAGAATGTAAAAACAGATGCCCACACGAACCGGAGTGTCAGACCGAAGAGCAATGTCGAACCTTATGGATATGCAAACACGAACCGATATGCATAACCAGAGAAGAGTGTCAAAGAAGATGGTCATGCCGACATAATCCGATGTGTCAAAATAAATGGTTTTGTAGAAAAAATTGGAGATGTATGCACCCATCAAATTTCTTTATATTTCTATATCTTTGCAATGAAAAAATTTTTTATTTTTTGAAAAGATTTGTTTTTTTATTTAATACATAAAAATTACTTGGTGTTAACTTTCAAATAAACTCAATTTTATTCAAAATTCGTGAACTTCTATGCAGCTTGAAAATCTAAGTAAATTTTATGAAATCTGCAAGGATGTGTATTTATTATAACATTTATGGAATAAATACATCAAGTTTTTCAGATATTATTATAATGTAGTATAATTATGATGGTCCTATGATATGCATGAAGAATTAAATAAAAGTTACAGAATTAATTTAAATTTATTGACATTGGCAAAAATGGATTGGATGTATGTCTATTGAAGATACTATTACCATCTGTATTGAGTGATAAATAAAGAACAGAATATAGGAAATTAATTCTGAATTATCTGCCTCTCTTAGCACATCTATGATCAATTTACACACAACTTGGTTAAAAATACAAAGTTTTTAAGAAAAACAAATTTGAGTTGGAAATTCAAATGATATATAAATGGTACATAAAGGAATTTTTTATTAATTAATTATTAATTACAGAACACTCTCTATCTATTATTACAAGAAGCTACTTTTATATATAAACTATAAATCTAGATCTCAAATTGTGAATCATTGACATTTTACTTAAATTTATCCAACATAGTTTAATACATATTAGGAATCTAAATATATGGGACTTATACAATAATCAGAAGTCATTCAGAATAAATGATATATTTAACTCAATAAATTCTTAATATTATTTATTACATATTGTTCTATTTATATATGATACAAACATAAAAATAACAATAAATAAATAAAATAATAAAAATTAAATGACCTATGATCAATCATATAAGTTATAATAGTCATTTTAGATCATAGTTACTGTCCTTTAAATAAACATGTAGATACTGTATGATATAATATATATATATAATATGTTTAATTGTTTATTAAACTTATTTTTACCATAAAATCTTTACAACAATTGCACTAAAATTGCTATGCCATATTTTCCACTTACTAGATAATAAAATAAATACAACGTGAAAAGTTGTTTGATACTTTTAATGAAAAAATACAACAAAAAAAAAATCAATCAAACAATCAATGAGAGAAAAAGAATTTTATAGTAAATTGTGTGTTGCTGCAAGTCTTTTTTTTGTCGTAAATGAAAGCAAAATAAGAGTTAAAGATATTAACTTGACAGAAAATGATAAGCTTTCTCGTAATATTGCAACAATACTAGCAAAACATAAAGAAGTAGTAGCTGTAAAATTAATAGTACTTGCTAAAAAATGTATAATTTTGATTTCTAAGAACAGTAGATGGTATGAAGAAGATAATACTTATATAAGAAAAATTGAGCAATATCTGAAAAATATAGCTGAACATCCTTTTCAAGGAAAAGCACTGGAAAGCAGAGATGTACGGGCATTTCACGCTGATGTAATGAGGTTCTGTTATTCTAAGTTTCAAACTAGATTTGAAAAACTCAAGAAAGATATAATTGCTAATCCACGAAATGAATATATTAGTGGATTCGTGAGATTTGCATCAATTGATATTAAAAATATAGATAATAAAGAGCATGATTTATTTCTCTTGTCACTAAATTGTTACATGTTTTATAAATCTATTATTAGAGTAGATAATATCCCAAAAGTCTTTCTAAAACATCTCAAAAAAATGGGATCTTGTTATGGATCTTTGAAAGATATTGTATATTACGCACGTAATGAAGAATATAAAAAGCTATTTTCTAATATGAAATTGATAAAGTTGGATCCTATTTTGGATGATAATTATATATTTTCATGGTCAAATATTATCAAACAGTTTGTTCCTGAATACAAGGATTTCAAGAAAGCATGTTTGAAAGATTCTGTCATAGCAAGTAGACTAAGAGATATTTATGGTGTCAACGAAGATGAAGATAAAATACTACTTGACTTTGAAGATGTTAAACAATCTGTATGTTTACACGCAGAAATGAACATAGTGGCTGATATTATAAAGAATAATAATAGAAGGAAGATATTTATAGCAGTATCTAAAAGATGTTGCTACTTATGCGAATTGTATATTAAATTTGCAAATGATAATGGATTTAATATCATTATTCCTGCTGGGAAACATAAGAAGATTTATCATTCATGGAAACTTCCAAATATAAAAGGAAATTCTGATTTCAATGAGAAATCTGTGTCATATTTGATTGAGAAACTCGATCAAGTCATAATGGCAGAAATAGATAGTAGAGAAAGAAGTAAACAAAGAAATTTTAAAAGCAATAATTCTGATGTAGATTATAATTCTGATGAAGATTATAAAAAATTTTACTTTGAAAGTGTAGATAAATACATACAAAAAAGCAGTTGAGGCAATAGAAGATATTTTGATTCCTAAATACAAGGACCTATAACACTATAAGTATAATTTTTTGCAGAGAAGTTCCTTAATTTCTCTAATTTAACTTTTTGCTATTTAAAAAAATATACTTAGTGTTAGTATAATCAAAGTTTATTGTGTAAATGAGTACAAATTTTTAATAAAACATAAAAATTGGCTATGCAATATAAATATTAAGTTCAAAGTGAAGCCTACTTATTTAGTACTAATTTTTTTACTATTTATACTTATACCTTTTCTGATTTCTAAAATAAATTAACCAATTCCCATTTATGAAGAAAAAATCTGCTTTACGCTACTTGAAAAGTAATAATAAATAAAGATTAATTGTTTTTTCTAAAATTCTTTCTTCTTTTTTTTCTTATCACTGAATTTGGATTCCTTTTATTTTTTTGATAACAAACAACCTAAATAAAGATATTATTAAAATGGAGCGTCTAAAGCTGTGTTTGATCATACAACTTTAAAAAAAAATGAATTTTCCAAATAAAACTTTTCACTACATATGTAACTTTTCAAATTATATAAAATAGGTATTTTTTGTCTGCTCTGCAATTTTACTTAGGGTGCACACTAGGATTATGAATACTGTTTTTGATTTATTTGACTTTTTTCATTTTTATTAAAATTAATTTATCTATTTTTGGATATAATTAGCAATATCCATTCATTCTTATGTAAAGTCAAAAACAATATTTAAAATCCATTTTTTTTTTCTAAGTAAACTTTTAGAGCAGATTAAATTACATTCATTTTATGATTTTCAAATTTATTTTAATTTTAGTTTATAAAAATATTTATCCATTTATATGAAAGTCATATGATTAATCGAACATGATTTTAGATACCCCTCAAAATGAGAAGGTAGTACTTTCAAATTAGGTAGATTCTCTAACATTTTTCTTGATATATTTTTAAATAAAATCAAAATAAGGATGGGTGCACCTGATCACATGCCCCTTCAAAACTAATTTTGAATTATAATACAATAAATGGTCTCTTCTCTTATTCACCAAACCTATTATCTTATATAGAGAATACCTCATTGAATACCTTTAATATTCTCTCTTGGTTATCTGATTGGTAAATTATTTGTTTTTCTTTTATTTTTTCTTTTATCATAGAATTTTCATGATTGGATTCTCTTAATTTTATATTAGCTATGTATTTAGGAGAACGATCTGTAATACCAATGCTTCTAGTATAATTATAACTATTGGATTGGCTATATATATTTGTGAAAGAATTAATAACATTATCACATGATTGGTTAAAAAATCTGGGTCTTATATTATTCCTCTAGTTTTTTTTTTTTGTTAGTAACTCGCATTCCTTTATTAACTGTTAATAATGTATAAAAATATACAACAGAATAACACAAGAAATATATAGTAGTATACGAAATACACTATCTATTAATTCCCTAAACCAGTAGGAATGTACCTACATAAGCGCAAGACTAAAAGAACTATACTACTACTATAACTAATGCTACTTTATAAAAAAAATAAATTTCTATAACAAATTAATGAAGATAAGAAGATTAACCTATATATCAAGTTGTATATAAAGAGGAACTAAAGCTAGCAACTAATTTAATTCTAAAACTAATATACGTGTAGATCATATGACTGATCTACTTTTACTATATTTCTATTCTAAAATTATCTAAACTAAAAACTCACGCTAATTTCTCTAAAATTTTTGTACGGTATTATGGGCGATTTATATCTATTCTTCTCTTATTACCTGCTGGAATTTTTCTCTGTCCTCTCAATCATTATCCTCATTCCTCAATAATCATGCATTTATTACAACCTTTACACATGGTATCATCTTCAATTTTTAACGGTGGTGTGAGGCGTTTAGCAAACCCATCATTTAGAGTGTTAAATATGTTGACTTTTTCCTTTTTCTTTTGCTTTACTAAAGTATTGTTTCTATCTGCTTCCCAGTATTCATTCACAATCTCCACTACTTCTTCGATGCTTAACAGATTGATCGAGATATTTTTTTCTACAGGAATATTAACACTGGGTAATATTTTTTGGTCCATGATGCCATGTCTATATTTATTTATCATATCCACTACTGTTGTCTCATCAACCCTCTTTTCTATCTGCCTCTCTTTCTCCTTTACTTCTTGCATTATAGTAAGCTGTATTACCAATCCAGGCAGGATACCCTATGAAAAGTCTTTATACTTAAAATATACTTAAAATTTTATTAAAATATACTTAAAAT
>JADRCO010001112.1:0-22454 GCA_021464525.1 Rhizophagus sp. LPA8_4_AMF
CCCTTCTATGCAAGCTGACTCTTGCTCCCAATTTTCTGTAGGATCAAGCCTTTTTTTAGGTTCATAATTGCTCCTATGACAATGTTTGCAAGTTTTTCTAGCACATATACCATCTTCTTTTTCAACACGAACTATTTTTGTTTTAAATCTCATTTGCATATCATTTTAAACACTGGTCAAGTACTTCAAATAAAGTAGAAGTTTGCTCACTATATGATTCTTTTAAAGGACTATCTTCTACTTCTTCTTCAAAATCAATACCTTTAGACCTTCAGATAAATTGCCTCATTATCCAATAGATCTTCAAAATCAATATCATTGATTTGTTCTTCAACCATCTAAAAAAAATCAAAAAGAAAGAATAAAAAGTTAGAAAATAAGACCCAACCTTAAGTAATATTATAGTCAATGCACCCTAACCCTAACCCTAACCCTAAGTAATACTAGTCAACACATTCTACTATAGCCAACATATCTAACCCTAACCCTAAGTAATACTAGTTAACGCAATTTACTATGGCCAATATATCTAACCCTAACCCTAAGTAATACTATAATCACACCAAAATTTCAAGAAAATACTTATTATATGTTTAAATTATTAAAATTCCATCCAACTTTAGAAGAAAATTGTTTGTGAAAATTTATACTTAATAAATAGTGTAAATAAGAAAAGGAAAAGGAGAACGAAAAATAGTGCTTGGTAAGAAAAGAAAAAAAGAGTGTAATAAAGAGAAGGAAGTGTAAGAAAAGTTCATTCAGGTATGAAAGTATAAAAAAAGTTTATTTCATATTGTACAATGATTTATAATATCATAGGATTAGTTACAATTCACATGATAATATAAAGGAGGATACTGGTATCCTCCGGTATAACATACATTTTTTCTTTTTTTAAATCAATATAATTTTTGGTTTTTATTTTATTAAACTGTAAATAATATAATAAACTTAAAAGTAGATCAGATATTAAAATCATTAGTTGTTTTATTTAATTTAATAAAAAGTAATTAAATTCATTATTTTTTTTCACAATTATTTAGTATGATAAATAGATAATTCATTACTATATACTAATATATGAAATATAAAGAAAAACTATATATTCATTAGCCATCCATCCTGTATTTCTGTTGATTAAATATGATTTATCAGTAAAATATTTATCCATATATATAAATTTGCATTATTTAATACTTAGTAAAAGTTACTATATGATTTCAAATAGTTCTATAAGTATAATAATTATCATTAATAAAATAACTGAATTTTGAATTTCATTATAATTAGAAATATTAAATGTCCAAAGTATTACAATTACATAATTATTAGTAACTACAGTCAAACCGATACAGCTGTTTTTGAAAAAAATATCGGTATATCAAAATACTGGTACATATAATTTGTTAGCAAATTATAATGCAGGCCAAAATCTAGTTTTTACTAGCATTATCATGATTAACTTTTTGGCTAACCAATAACAATTTCAACACTTATGATCGTTAATTCAGCCAAATTTACAGTGCTGGGCAAAATTAAGTACCAGTGTAACCAAAATATCAGTATATGTTTATATACATTACTATTAAGGGACAAAGGAATTGTATCGATATATGTTATATTGTGAAATTATATATAATATCAGTATAATGAGGTTTTTTTATTAATTGTGAAATGGGACAAAGGAAATTCATCAGTATATGTCAATTATCGGCTATTGGTATATCGAAGTTAGACTGTATTACATTTACATCTGATTCTAAAATTTTATTGCCCATAATAATTTATTATTTATTATTGTTGTTATATCTGATTCTAAAATTTTATTGGCCATATATATACCATAACAGATAGATATGTTATTTTAAATGTACTTGAAAGTTCTTTACTATACTTTAAATAATAAGAAAATATAAAAATTATAAAAATTATTTGTTTTATTTTTTATTTATAAAGATATTCAATATTATATATATATATATTTACTAGCAGAATATTAATTTTTGAAATTTGTAAAAAGAAAAAATAGGAATAATAATAGTTTTTTTAAATATAAAAAAAAAGAAAAATTATAATAAAAGTAATAAATTAAATTCAATAAAAGAATTTTCAATTTATTGTTAATTTTTATTTTTTTTTTATACATTAAATTTTTGTGTTAATATAATTTTAAAATATATATATAATTCTACTTATTTGTAAATTGTTAAATAATTCTTTTATATTAATTTTTATATCTACACTCCCGCATCATAAGTTTAGAACCACCTATTTTTAATAGTATTCAATAACATTTCATTATTAATTATAAGAATTTTTTTTAAAAAAAGTTCTCTATATTGCTAATTCCTTAAATAAAGATAAATTATCATCCTGGTATTTATAAAATCATATATTATAAGGTTTTCTTTTTAATAGTAAATTTGTAACTTTTTAATCAGAGAAGTTGCAGTAAAATAAATGTAAAATTTGCATTATTTAGTTAAAAATAAGGTTATATTTCAAATTTTGTGAAGATAAAGTTAATAATTATCAAGAAATCACATGATAAAGATTAACAATTTATATAGATTATTGTTCAGAGCGAAGCGAAAGACTATATATTATTCTGAAAAATAAGTCAAATAGTATCAAATGATGGTTTCTGGTTGTCCGCATGTGTCACATTATTGCTACATTTGATAAATAAACAAGATAAAAATAGATTTGTGATACATTAGATATTCGCTCTAGACTTACAATGGTTTACCGTTTCCTAGTATATAAAGTAATGACTTTCATATATAAATTGTCAATCTTTATTATGTGATTTCTTGATAATTATTAACTCTATCTTCACGAAATTTGAATACATAACCTTCTTTTTAGCTAAGCAATACAAATTTCATATTTACTTTATTATAACTACTCTGATAAAAAAGTTACAAATTTACCATAAAAAAGAAAACCCTATAACATATGTTTTTACAAATGCTAGAATAATAATTTATATTTATTTAAGAAATTAGCAATATAAAGAACTTTTTTTTAAAAAAAATTCTTATAATTAGTAATAGAATATCATTAAATACTATTAAAATTAGGATGGTCCTAACCTTATGATGCGGGAGTGTATATTGCATAGTATGATGAGTGAACTTTTTTATATATTTGTATTTTTATACAATAGTATGTAAGTCAAATTATATTAAATAAAGCATTTGAATTAATTTTTTTTTAAAAAAATAAATAAATAAAATTCTTTTGAAAAAAGAACCAAATGGTATAAAATTTATTATAATCCAATTGCTAGATAAATTTACTGAATTTAATTATTATTTAATAATTTTAAAATTTTTAAAAGGTAAAATTTAATAAAAACTTTATACCAGATACTAAAAAGTTAGTAAAATCCTGGTGAAATTTTAGAAGATTTAATAAATTTTTTCAAATATAATAAATAATTTTACTATTATTTAATTTGTTATAATAAACAAATTGAATAATATAAAATTTAATTATTACTAAATCTCATAATGAATTAATTTTATCTTATATTATTAGTTATATAAAAAATGAGAGGGAATTTGGGAAATTTTCAGTTACTAATTTAAATAATTCTTAAAAAAAAATATTAGAATTACAAAAAAAAGTTTTTTATAAATTGTCAATAATAAACTTTTTTCTACTAATAATGCAAGAAAATTTCATATTTTGAAAAATCAGTTTCTTTTTAGAGGTACTGATTTGAAACCAGCAATATTATAACTCTTTGTGTAATTATTGCAAAGAATTTAAGACATTTAATTGACTGATTCGTTAAATGAGAGATATTTAATGGTTAAATATTACATGTTGAGAAAATTCGAGTTGGAGCTGACTGTATATATTTCATAGAAATCGGATCGATTATCCAACATTTGCCACGTGGCAATAAGATATTTCAGTTTTGATACTAATTTGTCCACAATGACTGAACGGACGAGTAGACAAGTAAAATAGCGTGATTTTTTTCGCATAGAAATAAAATCATTTTCTTACTATCCTTATCCTTATTACCTTTATTATCTTAAGAAACGTGTTGTTTTGATACAAAATAAATAGTTAGGCGGCGAAAAAGTTTTTTCTCAAACTCATTAAACTTGCTCATTTTCGTAGCTGTATCGTATTTTCCCGGTACATAGATTCACTTTACATAAGCTTACCGTAACACAAGCTCTCTTCTTTAGGAGTTATCATTTCTCTTGTAATCACTAATTTCAAAAATTTTTATGCAGGTAAATACTGGTCCTAATTTTATTGCAAAAAAGAGCAGTAAACATTTGTTATCGCAAAGTATAAATTTACATTTATATATAACGAATTAATGAAGATTTTATTACGTGTCTGAGAAAAATCTTTTTTTTTAAAGGAAAAATTTTGTGTGGATACAGCACCGTTATTCCAAATGGTTATTTTATTTTAAAACATTTATTGTCATGAATCATTAAAAATTTTATTTGAATTACAATTTCTAACATTAAATTTCAGTCATGTCTGATCAAGAAATTGGGTCCACTACTGAAACTCAATCCGATACAGCTGGAATTGCAGCTTTTGGAAGTTCAAAGAGACCACAGCGAACAAGGAAGTCAACGGAGTTCTACACTCCTGCTCCTATGAAACAACGAAAGAAGGCTGGAAGACCAAAGAATAAAAAAATCGTAAAAAACGAAAAGCTTATTGCAACTGGTGACAAGAGAAAGGCTATTGATGTTCCCGTTGGGAGCTCAAAGAAAAGAAAAGTTGCAGAGCCTACGGGGTCCAAGCGAAAGTTTGACCCCGAAAGTGACGAAGATGAAGCTCGGAAGAAATTGGTCAAGAATGCTGATTTAATCAAAGTTCGTCCGGTGCCAGGTAAGAAGCACGTCCAACAAGGACGTTGCTTCTCAGTAAATTACTGTTGTTTTGAAAAATGCACCGCATGTAAGTAGTTTTGAAAGATGTGCCGCATGTAAGTATTTGTAGGTCAATTATTTCTTTCCATTTATTTAATTTTTTAATATGATAACTTAGGCTTGGCCAAGAAGTCGGATAAATGTCGGTTCATTGACATACGGGTGTTCGGACAAAGAAAAGGCGAATTAGTATATGGCCCAGAATTTATGTCTGTAGAAGGCCCTGACCCAAAATCAACTTATGAGGTTGGTGTAAGTGAAGACGAAGTCAAAAATGTTCGCGTTCTTGGTAAGTAAACGGAAACCGGTCCCAATTAATTAATATTTGGCAAAAAATCAACTTGCTGTTTTCTTTCTTATAATAGACTTGATCGCACCAACATTTATGAAATTTCTTAAAAAGGAACTTCCACATCTTGAAACGGCAAAAATCCGCAAGTTTCCAGACCGTAACATCTGTCAATTGTGTGATTCTTGTCAAACAACAATATTCAGTGGATATTGGATGTGCTGTGTTTGCGGAAAAGAATATTGTCTTTCTTGTTACGAAGAATGGAATGATTCTGATGATTCGTTCAAAGAGGCCAGAAGGTGTTCTCATAAAAGGCGGCATTACAAGGAACAATTGGTGCCTATTTATCATTATACAAAAGAAGAAATTAATCGACTTTCTGATCAATGTAACCAGATGATCCTTGACGACGAGGATAGTTCTGATTTAGACGGGGAAGAATTGCCCGATAATGATACTGCGAATCAATCAGTAGAAAGTTCGGAAGCTACTCAACCTGCAGAAAGTTCAAAAGTTGTAGTTCGACGTCGTAAATCAAGAACATCTAATAAAACATTTGATGTTGAGGATTCCGCTATGTCAGTATTAAATCAAGATAACGGCATTTCTACATCATCACAGGATCGTCATAATCGTACTCCCCAATTACATGATGAACATAGGAAAATTGAATATACAGCTAGCGAAATGACCGAAGAGTCCTTCAGAGATCTTTGGAAAAGAGGGTATCCTTTCGTGATCAGAGGCGCGGATAAATTAGAAGAAGAAATTTGGAGACCAAACTATTTCATTAAACATTATGGTGATAAAGATTGTACGGTAATCGATGTCAAGGAGAATGTCGAGTATAAAATGGATGTTAAAACATTCTTTAAGGGCTTTGAAGATATTAGTAGTCGATTCGTGAACAAAGCTGGAATTTGTCCATGCCTAAAATTAAAGGTATTTTACCTTTTTTCAACAATTTTTTTTTTTTGAATTTGCGATTTAAATGCCTAATTAATTTCTTTTACATATTCGGTACTAAATAGGACTGGCCTCCAGCAGATGATTTCGCAGAAACGTTCCCAGAACATTATAAAGACTTCTATAATTCTTTGCCATTTAAAGAATATACAACTCGTAGTGGAGTTTTGAACCTGGCTCACAGATTGCCATTAGAGATTAATCGTCCTGATCTTGGTCCAAAGATGTACAATGCTTATGGTTCTGAAGATAACGTAGGTGGCAAAGGTACTACAAACCTTCATCTTGATATGACTGATGCAGTTAATATGATGGCATATTCTCCGAGCGTTGAAAATCGCTTAGAAGAAGAACGGGATAAAACAGCAGCAGCAGTCTGGGATTTATATCATCCAGCTGACCTTCCAAGAGTAAGAAGATTCTTAAGGAAAATTGCAAAGGAACGTGGATTGTCGATTAATCACCCTATACATGACCAATGTTTCTATTTGGACAAAGAACTGAGAAGTCGATTGGCTTCCGAAGAGGGTGTTACAGGATGGAGGTAAATTGTAGAATTCTCTCTTTTTTTTTTAACTCACTTTATAAGAGTCTTTTTTGCTTTACTATTAGAGTATTCCAAAACCCTGGTGATGTCGTCTTTGTTCCCGCAGGATGTGCGCATCAAGTTTGTAATTATACGAGCTGTGTCAAAGCCGCAGTTGACTTTGTTTCTCCAGAAGGAGTTGCTCGAAGCTACGTTGTAAACCAGCAATTCAGAAAGTTGCGTCATGGCCATAAGAGAAAGACGGATATTCTCCAACTTCCAAATATTCTTTATCATGCCTGGATTACTTCTTGGGATGAAAGCAACGATTAAACTACTCAAGCAAGGAGTTGTATAAATTTATTTATAGCCTACCATTATATTCTTGAATGATGTGACAAATCATTTATTTCTTTAATTTCAGATGTAACACCTCCAAAAAATAAAACAAAATAAATAAAAATATAAGTATATAAACTGTTCTTTAATTGTGTATATAAGGTTAGCATGTACATTTAATTATAAACAATATATACTTTCATATATTATTAGAAAACAAAGTAAATAAACAAGTAAAAAATTTTACATAGTAATAAAATAGACACAAAGTGAATTATGTTACTCTTTATAAATATCCTTTACTGCCTTTATAAAAATATGATTGGTATATGCAAATTGCTTTTTTGAATTTTTCTACATATATTTCAAATTATAACTAAACTTTCAGAATGAGTGAAGTATTTTTAATTACTGCATAATGGTTGTTTTAAATAATATTCTTAAATAACTGGCAAATATTATATAACTATTAATAATAAAAATATAATGATGTATATATATTATATAATATTTATTTTAAATGTGATATTTATAAAAATGAAAATATATTATATATATGTAAGTAAATTTGAACAAATTTATTTGTAGCAGATGTGAAATAAGCTAAAACAACATCTGGAACAACAGATATAGTGTTACAGCTCTCAGATACCCTGCCAATTAATATAATGTGCCATGGAAACCGCAAGTTATCTTAAGACAAACTTTGCAGTATAATTACACATATTGTAATGATTTAGCATTTAGCATAATGAAAAATTTTCCAATCAGGCTATATAATATTACAGAATTATAAGATTATGGGATTACATGTGACATACTAGAGTTTTTACGTTTTTACAAAAAAGAATAAGAAAATATTTGAAGAAAATCTGTAAAAATAACATTATTTTTACGGTCATCATCGGACAAAGGCATATTATTTTTACGCTCAATAATAACAGCTTGATAACAAACAGATTTGGCAGAAATTATTTCTTTAACATTATCACTGAGAAATAAGATATCCCTAGGTTCAAATTGAATTTCTTTAGCAATATTCACATAACTAGATTTTTCAAATTTACTTCCAATAGAAGTATCGAAATAACCATCAATATATTCTGTTAAGTCACCTTTATCAGAATTTTTAAATAAAGACTTTTGTGCTGAAATGCTGCCAGATGAATAAATATATATTTTAATTCCACCTTCTTTCCACTTTTTTAATGCATCTAATACATCGTCAAATATTTCTCCTTTTAGTTCTCCTGATTCATAACCTGATTTCCACATAAATCCTTGGAATGATTTAAGCGCACCTATTTTTCTATTAATTTTCATTTGCCATTGAATATTTTGTATAATAGCTTTTTTGATTTCTTCTACATTAGTTTTTTCTCCTTGTTGTTGTACCTCTGGAACAAGAATTGCATCAGATAAATTATTGTTCACATCTTTCGTTGCTTGTTCTCTTAATAATTGAATTTGTTCTTGTAACTCGAGTGAATTCCAATTTTCGTTCAGGAAATTAACTAAATTATTTTTAATATATGAAAACAAACGATCATGAACAAATGAAATAGGTGTTGTTGTTCCTTCAATATCAAGAAGAACACATTTATATGTGGATGTTATTGGCATTTTGTATCCTTATACGGGTTATGAAAGGGCAGCAAACATCTTACATATAAATCTGTCACGTGCACGATAAAAAATAATTTCACACTCAAATTAACATTCTTGTATTAATGATGTTAAACAATATTCTCAAAAAACAGCAGCTTATATTACGTCCTTTAGCTCTACTTCGTTCAAAACATACGAAAAGGTCGGAACAAATCCCGACACCATTTAAAAGAGCGCCAATTGTCATGCATTCAAGAGTTCAACAAATAGCTGCACCAAAAGAAGGCGATAAAAGTACTACGGCAGGTCGTACTGTTATAGTAGGAAATAATGTTATGGCTGGTTATAGAAAATTATGGACTATACTTAATTCAAATAAAATACGTCAAGAAGTTAGGAGAAATCGATATTATGAAAAACCTTTTTTAAAAAGACAACGTATTAAAATGGAAATTGAACAGAAAAAATTTAAGAATTCTATTAGGAAAAAGGTTCAATTGGTTTTACAAATGAAAGCAAGGTGCGTATAATTAAAGTTGCTTTGATCTATTTGATTTATTTGATTTTATTTATCTAAACCATTTTTTTTATTTTTTACTTTTATAGGGGTATGTAATTTATACGATAAAGAGAGATTATCATAATATATTCCAAGATTAAAATTCGGGGAAATTATCATCTTAAAAAATAAAATTATACATTATATTATCACGAACATTTTACATATTATACTCCTCTTAGCAATCTCTCAGCAACTCTTTCTCTTGCAGTATTATATACTTGAATGAAAGTTTGTTCTGTAATAGGAATATCCGTTGTGTCAGTGCGAAGACGGGATACTCGAGAAACAATTACGTTCGAATCAGTTTCTAAAACAATTCTAAAAAAGTGAAAGGAAACGTTAAAATTTCTTTCGAAGTTAAAAAAAATTCAATTTTTATTTCGCTCACCCATCATCTATTGTCTCATCCAAAGTAAGAACAACTAGATCGAGATTATCTACAAGTGTTCTTTTCTCAACCTGATGCCTATTCATAAAAGAAATAAATTTTTAAAATCTTTCGATGAATAAAAGACTTATATTATTTACCTTAACAAACTTGACATGGAATCATAGAATGCGCTTAAAATACTGCTTAAAATAAGTTCATTTTCCTCCGCAGACCCAACAACATAAAAAAAAACGTCAATGCTATTACGATAAAGAACAACTTGGTTATCATAAAGGATGATTTCGCCTACCGAAAATTTAAATAAACAAAATTTAAAAATCTTATGAAATAATTTACTGAAGAATTTCAATTAAAAATTTACCATTAGCCCTTCTGGTCTTTTCAAACAATCCTTTTTCGAAAACTTTTTGTTCTTTTATTGTAGGATACGGGTTCTTAGTACCATAATATTTTCCAAGTATTCTATTACCGTCACTATCGAGAAGTATCACTGCAGTTGTTGTATAAAGGGATAAATTAACCTAGAGTAAAAGGAAAAATTTTAGCGAAAGAAAAACTTCATAAACGCAAATTTTGAATTACCATTTTAATTTTTCTTTGTAGCTTAGCTTTGTTAAATTCCGTATTTCTATTACCTAAAATGTGTATTTATTACAGCTACAAATTATCCATATAATTGTGTAGATCTATTCCTTTTCACGAGATCGCGAATTTATTTCAATCTACAACCAAAAAAAAAAAGTTATAAGGCATGTGGAATTTTACTCTTTCTTATTCTTATCCTTTTTTTCTTCGTTTCTTTAAAAATGCAAATAAAGATTGTTTCTCGTTCGGGGAAATCCCAAAAATTTCCTCTAACGTTTGACATACCAGCTGACGCGACTGTTGACCAGCTTAAACAAACTATATATAAAGAAGCACCAAAATATTATCCCGACCGCCAGCGTTTGACTATTAACCAATTGGTTTTACAGGAAGGAAAACTTCTAAAAGATTATGACATTAAAGAAGGAGATTCTATTTCGTTTAAAGATTTAGGTGAATAATAAAAAAGTTTTCAAAGCGAATTATTCATTACTATTTAATATTAACTTAAATTTTTAAAGGTCCACAAATCAGTTGGCGAACTGTATTTCTTATTGAATATTTTGGTCCTATTTTAATTCATCCAATATTCTATTATTTCAAGTCTCAAATTTATGGAGAAGAATTTAGACACAGCGAAATGCAAACGTAAGTAAATTAAATTAATTAAATTAGCATTGATATCAAGTCTTATTTCTTTTATCGTTGCTTTAATAGGATCGCGTACTATATGATTATGGCTCATTTTATCAAACGAGAAATCGAAACTTTATTCGTTCACCGTTTCTCACATAGCACTATGCCTTTCTTTAATGTATTCAAAAATTCATTTCATTATCATGCACTTAGTGGTATAAACTTGGCTTATTGGGTGTATGGTCCCTGGAATGCTGCTGGAAAACGTGGCAGTGAACGCGAAGAGTGGCTTTTATGGACTTGTGTAGGAGTGTTTGCTGTATGTTATTTATGTCAGTTTCTCGTAGTGCACTTACGTTATGAAGAATCCAGTGTATGAACTTTTTTAATCTTTCTATAGTGGGCACAAATTTCTAATTTTTATACTCACATTATTCTGCGCAATCTTCGCCCGCCGGGAACTCGCGTTCGTAAGATTCCTTATGGATATGGTTTCAATTTGGTATCATGTCCCAATTATTTATTTGAGACAATTGTGTGGCTTATTGTTAGCATTTTAACCAAATCAATTGCAGGTAATTATCAAAATTCTGATATATTGTGAATTGTTTTAATGATTGAAATTATTAATAATTAATTTAATTAATTTTTCTTTGTATTGAAGCTTGGCTATTTCTTGCAGCAGGATCTACTCAGATGTTTCAATGGGCATTAAAGAAACATAAAAGTTACCGTAAAGAATTTAAGGATTATCCAAAAAATCGTAAAGCTATGATTCCTTTTATCGCTTAAAAAAAAAAACTTTCAACTTGTATCACTACCTGCTACTATTTAGAATTTTTTTATTCAGTTATTGTTTTCTATGTTTCGTGTTATTGAATGAAAAAAAATTATGATAATAACCGAAAAAAAAAACGTTAAGAGGACTTTTGCTTTTTGATTGAAGGAACAATTTCTTCCATCTTTTCAAGATGATCTTCTGTATAATCTTCAGTAGTACGTTTAAGACCTTTCATTTTTCTTGTTTGTAATTTGCTTAAATCTTGTTTGCCAAGATGAATACGACCAATTTTATCACCCATTTCATTAACGTCAATATTTTTGACTTTCTTTGGCTAAAAAATAAATAAAATAAAGTAAAATCAACATCGCATTATAATTTTTCATTACATCATTTTTAAGAAGAAACATTACTCTAAAACAAATACCTTATTAATTTTAGGGACTTTTGTAGCAAATTTGTAAACATCATCGTTAGCAAATTTAAATCTTCTAATTCTAAAATTATAACTTGGACCCATTTCTTCTAACTCAACTCTTGGAGTTTTTTCACCAGATTTTTTATATTGTATGGTATATACCCTAAAATAAATAACTCCTGGCATAGCTCTAGGATCATTTGATTGTTTTGAAGAATCAATAGCTGTAACAGAGATAACGTGTTCTAAACCTGATAAATTAATATTCTTTACAGTTTGGCCATGATAAAAGTCTAGTAACATATTTTTAAAAGTTTTATATACTAGAGAATTTTCAAATAAATCACCGACAAATAAAAACAAAGGTTTTATTCCAATAGCACATTTTGAAGTCTAGGAAAGTATATTATATTTTGTGAGTATTGTGAGTATTCTAATTAATAATTACTAGAAAAAGCAATTTCTTTTAGTTATTTTAGAGTTTACCTTGAATTCACTTAACGGTTTAGCATTTTCAATACCAACTTCAACCATATCGAGTATTTGACCATCAAACATTCTAATAAAAGTTAAATTATTCGACCGTTTTTTTGAATGAGAACCAACAACGAACAATGAAGTATCATTTTTTTCATAAAAAAAATTTAATGAAGTATCGTCATCAAATGGATGTATTGTGTTGTTCTTTTTTGTAAAATTTATCGCGTCCGGTTTTTTTAATTTACACTTCGATATAAACCATAAGGGTAAGAAAGAGAAAAAAAGGAGAGGTTAATAAAATTGAATATAAAAATAGAATACTTTACAACTTACAACTTACTAAGTCTGATAATGCTTCATTCACTATTTGATTTGTTGAACTACTTCGAATAAAAATTGCTTTCTTTACATTTTCTTCAATTTTTGGTTCTCGTTTTTGTAAAGCTCTTTTTGAGCGTGCATTTTTTGGCTTGCTATAATACCAATTTATGAAATACCATTTTTATTGTTAGTTATTAAAGTAAAACGGAAATTTGAACTGTATTGAAACACATACATTTTCTTCAACATTATAATCCCAAATATTTTTTTTTTTTTAAAAAAAAAAAATTATTTCACGTTGTACTTACGCACGGGCCACTTAATATTATTTTGGAATCCAGTTTGTTGCACATATCAATCGTGAAAAATCTATCATAATGTCTAAATCATTACCTACGATAACGGTTAATACTGATGTTAATATTGATAATGCGGCAAGTACATTATCAAGCCCAACTTCTTCAAATACTCGGCATAATGCGGTTTCTTCTGGTAAGAAAAAAAGAGCTGTACGTAATATAACAGCTAAAATACCAAGGTTCCAAAGACAACTTAATGTAAAAGGTATCTCTGATAGTGGTGGATCTAGTGCGGACGAACACGGTAGGCCTTGTTTTTTAGTTTCTGAAAATCGCACTTTGTATATTTTTCTATGCTGAAGAATATTTTATATTATGATTGATACTCGTACAGATATTACACCACAAAACAATAAAATGAATCAGATACCGACGATATATTTATCATCAGCAGAATCATCATCTACTCCTTCAACACCTCGACATCATTATTCTTTGCTAAATAATAATAATGCATCGATGCCAGATCTTTCAAAAAAATTATCACCACAAAATCACGGCAATATTAATTCTTTTAGTCGCTTAAGAAAATTACAGCCAAAAATAAATTTAACCACACCACCAATCAATAATATTAATAGTAATAACAATGGTGGATACTTTGGCGAAGATGACATATTATTTCAATCCCCTGTATCTATGTCTGTGGTTAATAAACTTAAATTCCCTTCCCCAAGAACATCAACGATTAAATCACAAACAAGTACTACCTTTGCTACTTCACCTACAAATATTAAACATAGTAAATTGTTAAAAAAGAAAAAGCAAAAATCTTTTAATATAAAATCACCATCATTTCGCAATATTATGAATTTTGACAATGTAGCTACATTTTATTCACCATCAAGGAATAATAAATCAAATTTATTACAGTCAATTCCTTATGATCAAATTACAAGTATAATACAACACTCTAAACCTCCTTCTTTATCTCAAACCGATTCTGAAAAAAGACTTTCTGTACAAATGAAATTGGGAAGTGTACCAAAAGTTATTGATTTTCCAATAATTTTTATTTTTAAAAATTTAACCGAAAAAAATGAGGTTGAAAATTTTTTAGTTTTTAAGATAGAAGATTTTGTTGTATATTATCATATTGTTGATGATAACAATAATTCTAAAGAACACGTTTGGTGTATAGAACAATTTAAAAAATTTTCTGGTGATGTAAATAATTTAACAGTAGAATGTATTAATAATGACTTTGTTGAAGAAAAAGAAAATTTTGGTGGAAGAGAATCGATGAATCAAAATAAAAAATTTAAAACATTTAAGGATTGTGCGTCTGACAGGTTTAAAAATGTTGAATATAAAAAACTTTGCGCAATTGATGATATACATCTTATAGCAGAAAATAACACTGGTGAGTTATTATATAATTTAACTATTAGATTATTTAAATATCCGATAAGCGAAATAATTAAATAAATATATATCATAGTTAATTATTATACTTTAGATAAACATATGAACATATTTAAAATTCAAGCGAGACAAGAAAATTTTACTCTTGGAACTTATTTTTTAGAAGAAAAAAGAAAATTTTTAAATACTGTAAGATTTTTTAGTGATACGAAAAAATCCTCTGGTAAGTTCATCGTATGAGATTAATTTATTACGTATTGAATCAATCATTTAACGACTCGATTACAGTACAATCATCAGATTCAGAATCTGATGAAGATGAAGAAATTGATAGTGAAGATGAAGATATTGGTCCTACAGATTTTGTTGAATTAATTAAAGAGTTAGCAAATCGTTGTAGTCATTATGAAAATAAAATTGACAATTTGCACGTGAGTTTAATTTTTAAATTTCATTTTTATTAAGGGAAAGTTAACGTAATACTTATTCTAATTTCATAGGAAACACTTATACGAAAAGCAAAGGAACTTGATTCAAATATACATAAATGTCGTGAATTGGACAGACATGCAAAGGTAGTCAGTCTTTAAAAGAAAAATGGTAATCACTTTTAATACCTCAATTAAAAGATAGTTTAATTTTAGGATTTGGATGAAAAC
This sequence comes from Rhizophagus sp. LPA8_4_AMF, assembly GCA_021464525.1. Taxonomy (NCBI): domain Eukaryota; kingdom Fungi; phylum Glomeromycota; class Glomeromycetes; order Glomerales; family Glomeraceae; genus Rhizophagus; species Rhizophagus sp. LPA8_4_AMF. Next base: position 15,205 of record JADRCO010001112.1, read on the forward strand.
ATTTTGATGACTAAGTCTAGATCAACAAAAGAAATGGAAGAAACTATTAATTTGGCAGATCAAACTACTCAAGAAATAGCTGATAAATTAACTTCAATTCATACACGTATTTATGATAAAAGTGAAAAGTTAAAACATCATCAAGAAATTGTATGTATAATAACTACATATATAAAATTATTAGCATTTTACTATATTATTTATGTGCTTGATTTCTTTTGTTAATTTTGAAATTCAGTTAAAGAAGTTGAAAAATCAAGTTGAATTTGAAAAAAGGTCATCAAAGATTCTTGCTCAATGTAGAATGATTTTAGGAGGTATGTATATAAAAAATTAAGATTCATAATTAACATTTAATTAATTTTAAAACATCTTTTCTTTATAGTTATTTTAATTTTTATAATTGTAATATTTATCTTTATTATTACGAATGGAGTTCAGCAACAATTACTTTAAAGTTTTCTATAAATACCTGCAAAAAGCCATTTTCTGATTATCTAAATAATATACAGTGAGTTAAGAAAAAAGTTGTGGTTAGCATAATCTTTAAATTTCTTGTTAACTAGTGATTCAAATTTAATAAAATTTTTTTATTTTATAAAATCTAAAGTACAGTATATAAAAAATTTAGCGAGATTTGGTTGACTAATTGCTGAGAAATTCCATGTTAAATTATAACAATTGATGATCGGTGTCATGATTTTATCAAATTTTTAAAAAATATCAAAAATTGTTATACTTAATATTACTATAATCAATTGGCTTCCATATGAACTTAGTTTTATTCAATTACAATATTTTCTAACCACAATTTTTTTCTTAACATACTTAATATACTGTATAAAACATATCTCAGGTATTATATGTACAATAGTTTTATAATATTCTCTCTTAATAATAAAAACACATGATAACCATGGTACTATGGCCGGTTTAAACCAAATACAATATTATTAATAAAGTCTATTATGTTGCTATTTGTTTTACTGATTGTTATTTTTAGATCTGATTATTAATAACAAAGAATATTGAATCATCATCATTACATTATTGTCATTTGTTGATGATTTGATATTTTTTGTATAAGTCCCATTTTCACATGTTTAAGTAACCATTCTCACATCAATTTTTTTTTGAAAAATAATAGTTCTCTAGTTCTTATTTGTCTCATTCATCCTCCTACCTCCCGAGTACCATAATCTTAAATTGTCTACTAAAATATGGTATGTTAACAATACAATATACTATTTATTTTACTGACTTTATTTTTAGTTATTTTTAACAATAGTAATGACAAAGTAATATTGAAAAGTATAAATAAGTCCTGTTTTTGCATGTTTGAGTAAGATAATGTCAATGACAAAATGCCAAGGAGCACAAGAAATCTGAAAAACATATGAGATCTCACCTGAAACATTGAGAAGGTAGAACAACCAAGGAAAGATATTAAGCATCAGAATAACAGATGGTAACAGATTGTATTCTATAGCGGATATGAAGAAGATATTTGGAAATTAAGAAAGGATGATAAATAAAAGATCTGTTATGCAAAGGTCAGTTTAAAGAAGCAGAAAGAAGACCTTGATAAGTAATGTGAGCACTTTAGGTAGAAGTGTCCAGACTACGAACTCATCAAGGATATCGGATCAGGTCTTAACTGGAAATGCAAAAGTTTTACATCCATTTTAGAACGATCATATCGAGAAGATATTGAGAAGGTTGTGGTTACCTGCAAGAACCGGCTCTGCCACTTCGCTTTTGAACTTGTTGAATGGATCTTTGTTAAGCACGATACAAAAATTGTGGTACTCAGTTCTGACGTTAATATTGATGATACCGAATCTGGTGAGCTTGCCAAAGACCTATTATTGATCATTACTATCTTTACAGCAAAACACAATAGGCTTAGATCAGCCAAAAATCAAAAATGATAAAGAGAAATTGAAAACACGAAAGATACAGATTTACCTAATATCTAAAGAAAGAAAAAAGCTAAGAAAGTGAATGGAAACTGTGAGATGGATGTACAATAAAGTTCTTGAGATGATGCAAGATGATGGAATCACTAATATGAGCATTATACGAAAGCACTACCTGAATGATGAGTGCTTCACAACTTAAGAATTTTTATGGGTAAAAGAGACTCCTAGGAAAATATGTTTGTATACGATCTGACAATTAATGAGTGCATATAAAATAAACAATAAGTAGATTTTTTAGCCCACTCCTCCAAATGTTCTTCTTAGCAGTAATGCTAAACCCTTTTGTGTTGTGAAATTAAAAGTTAGTTGCACAGAAATAATTTTCAAATGAAGTACTGATCAAAGAAGTATCAGACATAAACCATCTTGATCCTTGCCAGGGATTGGAATAGAAATAGAGGATAATACATATTCTTAAAGAATATTATCACTCCAGAATAACCACTAAAGATCAATAACACAGTAAATATAACTATAAATCACCTGGGATATTTTACTTGTGTGTTTCTGCTCCTTTGAATATTATTGACAACTAAGATGATGTTCATGGAAAGGTAATCTCGCTAGATCCAGGAATTTGCACGTTTATGATAAGTTATAATTCTAATGGTCAATTAATTAAATAGGCGGGGTAATGGTGATATTAACAAAGTATTCAAATTGTCCAAAAAATATGACAAATTACAGAGTGATAAGGATCTTACTTTGGGAAGAACAAATAAGAGAAAGAGATTTGATTGAAAAAAAAGATGCTACAAATCACACAACAAATCTATAATTTAATAGATGAGTGCCATCACCAGCTGGCCCAATGGTATTGTCAGAATTACGAGATCATTTTGCTACCTAGATTCAAAACTTCACGAATGGTACTTAAGAATAAAAAAAAGATCTGATCAAGGACAGCTTGTGCAATGTTAACCTTGTTACATTTCAGATTTTGAATTTTTCTTTTGCACAAGATAAGACAGTACAAGTATTGCAAGGTTATTGAATGTATAGAGGAGTACATTTCTAAGACGTGTAGGCATTGCAGACAAATTAATGACAAACTGGGTGGTTCAAAGACTTTTTGGTATAATTCGTGTAAGGTGGAGATGGATCAGGATGCAAACGGGGCAAGGAACATTTTACTCAAGTTGTTAACAGAGGGTCAGGTTTTGGCCTGACTTTGGAACTTGAACCTATATGGGATATGATATGACTAACCCTATTTATTCATACTGGATTCAATTTCAAGGGTAGGTTAAATAATGTATAACAGAGAGATACTTTACCCCAAAAAATAATCAAATAGATAGTAATAAGTTTTAATTCATAAATCTTACACGCTACAGACATATGGTGCTATCAAAATACAAAAATTTTGTTGAACTGAGAGTGCTTTGATATTTGTGAAATTTTATTATTTTGTAACAATTTGTCTTCTGAAAAATATAAATTAATCCATGCAGACAACTCATAATACACGAGTAATAAAAATGAACGAGTGAAATTTATTAAAATGAAGGATAAGTTATTGTTTCAAGCTATCTACAACAATCATCAAACATTGAATTATTCATAAAAATATGGGTGCATTCTAATAATTATTTTCCTATATCATTAATAATTTCTAATGAAGTTAAAATGAAAATTTTCCATTGTTCTGAATAACTATCATTCTTTTCATTACTAATTTTTGTTTCCGAAGTAAGTTCGTGATTTTCATTTTCCTCTTTTTTATTTAATTTAGCAGAAGAATTAAATAGGTTTTCAATAGTTTGTGAGTTTGATATACTTGTAGGTTTGTAAATCAACTAAAAAAAATCAAAAATTAATAAATTTTTATAAAATGATAAAAGTTAATTAAATACTTTTACCTTAATCTCTGGCCTGACAATACTTGTTTCTAGTTCTGAAATCTTGCTTATTGTGAGAGTAAATCCATTATGATCATAATAACTAGTTGTATATAACTTGATACGTTCAAGATTATACGGAACCTTTATTTTTTCTCCTTTACTATTGAGACTGAATGCATATTCTTTAGGGCATAGAATATCTCGAGCACTATAAAACAATTTAAGGATTAATGATGTATACCACGCGTCATTGTTATGTTGGAAATACCCGAAATACCTTCTATATAAACATTCTCTTATAAAATCATTCGTGTTCAGTGAGTCATCGACTGATTCTTTAATCATTGCAGACAATCGTAAATCTGTTGGACTATAAAGAACGTTAAAATCAAATAATTAGCAGCGAAATGTCACTATCTTCAACAGTCTTACCAATCCATCAATAGTAGATCGGCTAATAACCGTTTTTTACACAAAGTCGCTTCTTTAAATTTAAATGCAAAATCATTAACCTCTAGTAATATACTTAATCTTTCGTAAGATGAATAAGAATTTGATTTTAACGGAATATAATCAAATTGAACGAATTCTTGAAATTTAATTATAGGCTTCTTCAAAGAATTCAAGAAATTTGAATCCGGATAGCTGAATATTAAACAATAAATTAATAACAACTGTGTTATGAATCGAGACAGTGACATAGTAATCACCTAGGAAGGAAGGTTCTTAAATGACTATTTTCTTTGATCCACTCTTCAAGCATTTTATAAGAGAAATTGTCAGATAATGGGGAAACAAATAAATTTTTTTCGACATTTTTCTCGTCATGAAAAATATTATATCCAAACCTAATGAAAATTCGTTGAAATTTATAAAAAGTATATTATATAAAAACACGTGTTGTAAATCTTACACGGAACAAATTTCAAATTTTGATTTAGCTGATCGGCTCTCTTTTAAAAAATCGAGCAGAAAAATGCCTAGTTTGTTCAAGTTTGTTAAATTGTTTTGTATATTAAGAAACCGCGAAGAAGTCCCCTCCGAGAAACTAGATTCAGAAAAAATATATATAAACGCAAACACAATGGAAATAATTAAATTGATAGATATAGTTACCTTTTGCTTTCGTGTAAAATATGTAAACGATCACTTAAAGTTGACTCATTGGCCTATTAAAAATTAGAACTACCACTAAGATTACTATAATGACATGTTATGATTTAAATAGGATAGACCCGTATTTCAAGCACGCACCACTTTTGGACCAACTCTACCAACTCGATGCCAATTAAGGTATCGGTTATATAAAGACATGGTCTCGGAATCGTGAATAGGAAAAAAACTGTATTCATTAAAATTCGCCGTGTCGTTACACAAGAGCAAATCTGTCTCATTTTGGTCAGGCTTGAAAAATATTATAAAATATTTACTAGATAATTTACTCATGAAATATTAATTAAAGTGATGAGTTTTTACCTGATGCCAAGCAACATTAAGTAATCTTGATGCTTCTTTGATATTTTGTTGCGATGGTCCTGAAATAATCAACTGTATAGCAATTTGATGCGAAAATAACAGAATTTATAAGAACTTCAAGAAATATAAGATGTTATAACTTGAAACAAAGTACCTGTTTGTTTGTATCAACCTCGATAAATATTCTCAATGACATGCAGATATCTTGCACAAACGGAATCTCTTGCAAACTCTTATTATTATTTTTAATGTGAGAAGGTAATTCCATGGTAACGGACTGATAAGACTTATAAAGACAATAAAATCAAAAATTAGCTATGGTAAATATGACAATAAAAATAATTGCCTTACTTCACAAATAAATACCGTAACTCTTTTGATCATATCTTTGGCTTTTTCAATATCTTGCGGAGAACCAGCAATTGTGTATGATAAATTTTTTAAGTCAATTTTAATTTTAACACTGGACTGACTTTCTAATTCCCGTAAAGTTTTCCCATCTGAAATCAAAATATTAAATGACGGCAGTGTAAAAATCGATTCCAACAATTTAGGAAGGTATCAAAAATAAAGATTATTCTAAAGTAAATACATAAGATCAACCTGGTCCAAGCATGTAAAATAAGTCAATTGGCTTAGCTTGTATATCTAAATAAGTCATAAAAGATATAAGGATATAATAAGTTAATACCATTTTGTAAATTATCTAGACAAAGAATTTTTTGATTATCATTATTCGACAAAAGAAAAAAATATTCCACTTTTGAGAATCACTAACATTGTTCCTCGACTTTTATTTCAACTTTCCAAACTTCGGAAATTAATTTTTCAATTAACTTATCTTTCTTTAGTTTATAATCTAAATCTCGCTTTTTAAGGAATGCTTTGAGTTGTGATACGACAAAAGCTTTATCTATTTTATTTACCAATTCCCGAAATTCAATGCTTGTTAGAAATTCTTTTACAGGTTTATACGATTCGATAATATCGTCAATGTTTTCAATAGCGGTTAGAGGTTTTAATGAGAACTTCTCGGATAAATTTTTACTTTGACATAAATCTTGAAGTAAATTGTTAGACATTTCATTTACTTTTTCTGTTGATAATAAAGATTCTTTTTTCTTTCGAAGTTTTTTCTCTTTATTTTCTGTTTCGGAAGTTCTCGCTTTTTGTTTTGAGCTCTTACTAGATTTTTTAGGTTTTTTGTCTTTTTTTGAAGCATTATCTGATAAAGATTCTGAAAAACTCTCTATAATACTAGTTGAAGCATAATTTTGAACCACTTGTAGCCTTGATACATTATAATTTGTTCGAAACGGACGACTAAGAGTTAAACCAATTCGTTGATTTATTATCAGATAATTTAAACATCGAGCTTGAGAATACATTGACAGAGATAAAAATTTTCTAGATTGCAAGTAGATTGCTGATATTATTGCAGATTTGATTTCCTATTTTGGTGGACGTCTAAAGCGGATTTTCCCCAGCATCACCATAAAAAATTCACTATCACGTGATGATAGTAAATTATTGCACGTCTGAAATGTGTGCCAGGTTGACGGCGCATGTACTGTGCCACTGATATTGACTTGTGTGGCGTGGCGCGATCAGCTTTTTAATTTGTTTATTGTTTACCCGTTTGCAATAAAACTCTCTCCCTCTTTTCCCTTTTTTTTATTTTAAAATATTTTTTAAAATCTACTAAAACAATAAAAAATAATGCTAAAGCAATAAAAAATTAAATATTTAAGTATGAAATATTGTTATACACGTAAGTGTTTTTTTTCTCATAATATACGCGTTTTTATAGATTATATAATGCTAACACTTTAGTCAAAGGAAGAAAGTTTAAAAAAACCAAGCAGAGTTATTTAACAAGTATAGAGACTCATATGTTATTAGTTTTTATTAATATTTCTTCAGTTTTTGCGAAAAACAGATATTTATT